>VYXH01010789.1:142321-223277 GCA_013397275.1 Burhinus bistriatus
CCCGGCGCACCTCCGCCTCGTCTCCCTCCCCGTGTCAGCAGCACCCGGTACTGCCCGCCCTCGGCAGCAACCTCCCACCGCACCGCCGGCCACGGACGCACCTGCCCGCCGGGCTCGACCAGAGACACCGGCGGGCACCACGGCATCCCCCTCCTCGTGACACTGCTTCGGCCCCTGGGCACAGGGACCCCACGCAGCCCCCGTGGAGAGGCATCGCAGTGCCCTGCCGGCACCCGGGCCCCGGAGGACAAAGCCAGGGCACCATCCTCGGGGAAGGGCACAGTGAAAACCTAGGATCACTTTCAAATATTTCACTTTTCAACATGAACCAGTAAAACTGGTTTCAAAGCCCTGCACTAGTTCAAATTGACTAGCGTGAACTGAAACTGAACCAAAATAACTTCATCCACAACCAGGTTTACACCAAAATAGTTACTAGTTGAAATAACTACACAGCCCTTGTTGGTTGCATTTGGTTGTGTCTTACTCTGCACTCTTCACATCCTATTTAAAATGCACCAGTTAAACCCACAGACAGCATCCATCCTCAGCTATCGCATGTACTAGCATAGACCAGCTGGAGTATGGTTGGCGCATATGTAGGAATGGCATCATACACTGCAGGAAATAGCAGAGTGGTTACATACTACCCTACAGTAACATCTGAAAGCTTTAATTGCACAAGTTACATAAAGAACCTCAATTTAAAATGTTTTTTTTTTTTTTTTTTTGCATCCAGAGCAATTACAGTAACAGACAAAATTGTTCGGAGACAGGTCTCGTTTGTCTAACGTATAACTAAAAATCAAGCATCACACATACAAAAATGTTTCAGAGATTGGTCTTCACTCACCTGCACACCTCTACTGCAGTTTCAGAGCTGTGCTGGTGGCCAGCCGTGGCCTGACTGTCCATCCAACTGTGGCATTTCTGGTCTGTCCCCCCCAGCTCTCTCACTCCCAGGGTGTCAGGTCGAGGAGCAGCAGCAGCAGAGTTCAGCCCACAGCAAGTTCCGTATGCCTTGATGAACCGAGCAGAATCATCACAGAAAGATCAAACCAAACAAATTTTTGGAAGCTCCACAAGTTTGTGTCAGTTTAACCCATACCTTATTTCATACCATATTAAAATCTTTATAGTAAATGCTGAAGTCAAATAGCCCTTATTTTTATTAAGAGTATTTCTGTCCTGTTTCGTGCACTCTCTACATTCATCTTAAAATCATATTAAATACCTTGGTGGGTTTTTTTGATGCCTTGATGCTCACTACAACTCCTTTTGAAAAAGTTACATTACAGTCTCCAATGTCTGTTAGCCTACTGCCCCTTGGCTGTAAGGAATACTTTTTTTTCTGCTGGCTGCTCTGCAGCGCATATAAATGTTAATAGCTCTGACAATTAATACAAGCTATCCAATAGCTAAGTTGGAAAAGCTTTTCTTTTTTTAATAGCACTATTAATAGCATGGTAAACCAGAAAAAATGCTAAATAGATAATACAACCTCTAAGAGCTTACACTTTTACACATATTCTATGTGTAATAATAGAATATAAACTCATAGTTGAAAATTATTTAGGATATGGAGATCACATCACAGGGATTGTTCCAAACAAGAAGACAGAAAATAAGCATGAAGTGAGGTGGGTCAAGAAAAACAAATTTTTACCAACCCATTTTTTGCTCAAGATGTTATTGTATGCCAAAAGACTAACAGAACTTAAGTTACACTTTCAGGATTCAAACTTTCCAAGTACTTCAAGATAATATTTTTTTTCAGCCTCAAACTGTCCTCATACCAATGGGCATGTACCAGGTTAATAATGTTTCTCATCAAATAAAGATACTTGGATCTGCACCGCAAATTAGTTCCCTTCCAACTCGTTCCATCTTCTTCCCTTAGAAACTCTTAACAGTAGCAACACCACCACAAATTTTAAACAAAGTACAGTCAAAAAGCAGAGTAAACAATTAAATGTCACGGGAACCAGAAGACTTCAGAAGCAACATGTAACAGACTGAAAATATTTGTTGTGGAGGAGAAAAAACAGAACTGACACAAACACAAACTTGCAAAGAGATACAGAAGTAAGATCCCAGAGTACCAGTCACTGAACGTGGATTTCACAAATCGTTGTTATAACAGCAACTTTTAAAACACAGATGAATACATAAAATAGAAACTGCAATCTTATTTTAAAAGGCATTTCCTTGCAATCAGAAGCTCTCCCTTCCCCCTCAGTTCTATTTTGGACTCCAAACTTTGCTTTGTAGGACACAAATTAAAGCTGGATAGGAAATATAGGGTGGAAAACAGCAACAACTTACCAACTGGAAATTCGGTGTAATAGAACATTGACCAACAACAACGTGGAGAAATTTGGAAGGACACAGAGAAAAATGTTTTGATTGCGAAAATGTCATGCATGTTAAAGGTAAGTGGCCATTCATCACCAGATTTGCACTAGGGATCTGGGCAGCAGACTTAGGATAGACAGAGGCACTTCCTGCTGCTGACTCACTGAAGCTTATTGCTGTGTTGAGAGGAACAGATTAATGTCACCATTACTTCTGAAGACTTCTTTTTTCATTAATTTTATTTACTGCCCCCTGCCAGAGATTCTCTGGAAGCTCAGAACAGAAATATTTGCTTTGAGAGGAAATGTAATTTAAAAAGAAAAAAGAAAAAAAAAAAAAAAACAACAAAAAAACCACCCCACCTCACACTCCAAGGCCATAAGTGGCTTACTGCTTAAGAAGACTCACATTTTCCTTCAAGCCCAGGCAGGCTGCTCCATCTAGACCATGACAAATCCAGCTCATTCATCCATACTGGCTGCGTTTCCTTTGGGAAATATTTAATACATTCACGAAATATGTCGACTCAAGCCAGCAACATGAAGCACACACGCATGCCTCCAGACACAGCCGGGATCCTCACAGACTTGCAAAACACCCAGTATACGGTTACATTTTGGCAAGTCCTTTTAATTAAAAGCTCATCTCTGGCAAGTCCTTTTGATGAAAAGTTCAGCTTTTAGTGACTCTGTACAAAACTCCTCCACTACACATCAGGGAGAAACTCTCACTCATTTTCCATGTTTCCTTTTCTGACTCCCTCCCCACCCCCACCCCTTCAAATAAAGCACGTTGACAAAATTACAGAGGAAAAAAAGTACAGCCACCCTGGAACGCCGCCCGTNGGGGCCGACAGGTGCCCGCCCCCGCAGCTCTGCGCCTGCGCAGTGGCTGCCTGCCGCCGCCGGGCGGGAGCATCCGGGGCCTTGGCCCGGCGGTTGGGTGATGGCGACGGTAGCGGAGCTGAAAGCAGGTCGTGAGGGTGGGCGGGTGCCGGAGAGGGTGGGCAGCCCCGGGGGGCGGCGGAGGCGCCTCGGACCACCGGAAGGGCGGGCGGCTGGCCTTTCCCCGTACACTCGGCCGCCGGTTGGGCCTCGTAGTGGCGCGGGGCGCTAATGGCGGCCGCTGGCTCCTCACAGCGCCCGTGAGGGAGCCGCAGAAGCGTCCCCAAGCCTCCACACAAGCACTCCGAGCCTGTCATTTATCTTGGTCTGGTTTTTCACGTGTTAAAAAAAATCTTGGGCCAGTAACATCCCACTTCTGAAATGGCTAGAACGTATGTTTACTACTAAAAAAATATGTAATTGTGTCTTCTTTGGAGGCTGAATTTTTATCTGTAATGTTCCTGGTGATGCTAGCTACTGGCATATGCACAGGTGCAGGTATCTTTATTTCACTGTGAATATGCCAAAAATGTTTATATTGTGGGTGATAAATGTTGCTTTGAATATATTTGGCTTTATATTAACAGATCTTTTTATGGTAATAGTTTTAAGGGACACATTGGAAAAAAGAGGTGCTCTTGGACAAATAAAAGCAAGGATCAGAGCTGAAGTTTTTAATGCACTGGATGACCAAAGTGAACCACGGCCACCACTGTCTCACGAAAATCTCTTAATCAACGAACTAATTCGTGAATACCTGGAATATAACAAATATAAATATGCAGCATCTGTTTTAACTGCAGGTATTGGGCCTGAATTTTTGTTGTCATCACTGTACTAATGACATTTACTGTTTGGTTGAGTAATTCCACTGATATTATGAAATTAGTAAGTGGGACAAAGCTGCACAATCTTGTGTTCCCTTGGAAATAAGTAAGATACGAACACTCTGCACAGCTTTACTTGCAGCATTAAGCCACTTCATACCATTAGTTTTCAAGAAAACTTACCCTTTGCTTCTTACCCTTGAGGTAAATGCTTTGACAGAGCAGTTGATACAAGAACAAGAAAACTTGCTAGCAGTCCGCAAAATCAAAATACCTTTCTTGAAATGTCTGCTTTTGTTTTGGAAAATGGCTAAGAATATTTTTAAAGCATATAGCACAATTTTTTTCTCATTGGCATTTGGGTAAAATAAAAAATTAAAAATCCTACAAATGAATAAAATTTCTTTGAGGAATAATTTAAACTAAAGTAATATGTACATAAAGTAGTCGGTAGTCTGAATTACAGCAATTCTGGCAATTCGTGCATATAGACTGTATCAGAATTGTGGTTAGATGCCCTCAGCTTAAATAACAAAAAAGAATATGAAGAAGGTCCATATTTTTTAACAGCTGCAGTTAAGTAGTATTGTTACTGGCTGTGCTAAAATACCAATATTTGAGAGCTCTTTAGACTACAAGATCTAAATAGTAGCCATAATTTATATGGTACAGCACTTACTTATTTTTGCAGCTATTGCTAACTTGTATTTGAAATTTGAAGTTCTGTAGTTGCGCTTAGATGCAGTAATTACACTTGCTATTTAATAATTTGATATCTTTCACTCTATTAAAATTACAGGCACAAAGGTTCTTCTTGACAAGATGGAATGGAGACAGTCTGTAGAATTGTTAATGTATGGAATCTGTTTGATAACAGTACTTCTTTAGAGACAGAGTTGTTTGTCTGATTAATTTATCTTGTAAGACTTCTTTAATATTTTTCTTAGATTCCTTTAAAGTGAAGATAAAAATTGTAATATGCTATTGTAAATTATATGAGTATGAAGCAATAATGTTTGGGTTCCCAGGAATTACAATATACTGTTAGATATTAATAGTCTAAAAGGGAGGTGTGTGCTCTCATTCTCTTTTGAAACCTCCTGAGCAGTCTTTAAAAGTTAATCGGTGATGTTTTTCTTACCAGTCTTAAGAGTTTTGGGGAAATCTCTTTTCCAGAATCTGGCCAGCCTGAAATGCCCTTGGATAGACAGTTTCTGGCCAAAGAGCTGAACATAGTCGAAGATGCAAATGGAAAATCAGTGTAAGGAGTCATTTTGGAATGCACAGTTTATTCTGTTCTGCATATATTTTTCTTTTATTGTTATTATAAATCACATATAAATGTTCTCACCAACTGAAATGTGACTAGATCACATGGCTGCTCTGACATGCCGGATTCAAACTCACAATGTCAAACATATAGGGCCATTTTCAAACATACTCAAAACTAACATTTAATTCTGCCAACTCTGTAGCATTCTCCAGATAGTATACTTGCACACCAAAACATAAGTCTCTTACCAGTACAGTCTTCCCTACAGTCAGGAGTAGAAAACAGATACGCTCTTTGCATATCAGTGGGTTGCTTTGTAAAGCAATAAAAACATTATCGCACTCTGAGATTAGATATAAACTCACAGTGCTCTGATACAACTGCATTAATGAGCTAGGGTAGTGAAGCAGGTTTAAACACATTCAGCGTTCTCTGTAGCTTGTGCTGTCAGAATCTGTCAGGTGCTTAGGAAGAATCAAGTTTGGGATGTGCAGCCCGCCAAAATCGGATCCTTTGTACTATACGAGTGAGAATGTGGATCTGTGTTCTTGTGCTAAGCATACTCTGGTTCCTCACCTATAGGGGATCTGGAGCTTAGTTGAGAGCATCTCAGTGTGAGCTTTTTAAGAGAGTGTTGGTGTTCAGGGTGGGCTTAGGTCTGTGCTTATTTATACAATGACACGTGGCATAATGTATTTTAAATAATTACTCTAAAGACATCTGTACATATTCTAGAACTAAACATTAAGGTCTCAGAAGTTCTGAGGAAAGGGTAGTTTTTTAATGCTCAGTATTTCATAGCCTGCTTTTGTCATTTCTCTCTTAAGCAGACCTCTCTTGTACGGAATTCTCTCTCATTTCTTACATGGTGGTAAAGAAGAAAGTACCCAGAATACCCTTCCAAAAGTGTCTTTGCTGAGTTATCCAAAGCAGAACCTTGGCAAACCAGCTACTGAGAGAAATCGAAAAGGTGGGTGTGTTGGTCATTTTTGCAGAAGTTTTATTTGTGACTAGATCTTCTATATGATACATATGCTTATAACAATATAAACGTGCAGCATACCTCTTTCTCTGTGCAAGGAATGCTTTGAGCTGACACCTCTTTTGTAAGAAAAATTCTTCAGCAGAACGGTATTTGTACCTCAAAGATACCATTAAGCTGTGTGACCTGACCATACCTGTTGCTCATGTATTCATTTAAGAAAGACCCACCCATGATTTCTAAAACAACCCCTATACATGCCTTTCTTTAAACAAGTGACCAACTTACACCAACTCTTAGGCCTGCTTCTCTCTGCCGGTACACTAATGGGACATCATATGCAGCACACAAATCTCATTGCTCTCGGAAGTGCTTGACTGGCCTTCGAATGTGTCAGTAGTAGAACTTTCTTATATGGAAATGTAATTTATAAAGCAGACATTTTTAAATACTGCAGGCAGCCAAATTTATGTAATTTCTCAACAGTGCAAGGTACTGTGAAGCTCCTGTTACCTTATGGTAGCGGTAACTACTTGTTAGTTACTAGAGGGAAGGGGAAAAAACCTAATTGTTTCGCTTTATTCTATTAAAAGTGTTAAAAACAGAAAACTCATTTAAATTGGACAGCTGTGCTCTTCTAATTTATAGATGGTAGAATATCTGTCATGCCATTTATGCTTTTAGAAACAGAGATTTACTGCTCTTCAGTTGCTGGTAACAACCAGAAAATATTAATATCCCAGTTCTCAGTATCAGAAAGGTCATCCACCAAACCACTTTACCATTTCCTAAAAGTTAAACTGGCCAAATTGTACTCCCTTATACTATTACAAATCTGGAATGGGTCAGCTAGAGACAGTCTTATTACAGCAGCAATTTAATACAAGAATTTAACCTAAATTCTCAGTAAAATATACTAAATAGTTGGCGTATCTCTGTTTCTAATCTGTTGTAACTTACCTAATTTCTATAGAAAGTTCTTAATGCTTTAGCTGTTAATTCTGTATATGGGCATAAGCCTTTTCAGAGGACATAATTCACATCCCATTGACTGCAGAAGCTTAAGCTCTGAGTTCATGGCTCTATAGTAGAACACTGCTAAATCTTGTTTTCCCTTTCTGGTCTGCTTTTTGACTGGTTACAATTAATACTGCCTAAGCTACAGAATTAAAGGGATCATTGGTCCATTTTTTCCTTCAAAGATTCTGCTTGGCATATTACTTCACTTTCTACTGTGAGACTTTAGTACTATCCACTCTTTCTTTTGTATCCAAAAATTTGAAAAATATGAGGCCAGAGATACTATTGACATCGGAAGAGTGTGAGAGAAGTACTAAACACCTTTTCTTAACAGTTAATTCATTGAGGCAATGTTGTTTCCCTTCTGCCAGAAGAGGGGGCTGAAGAAATAAAATTGCAATACTAAAACCGCTATAAATTATCTTTGTAAGAAAATAATTATTCCTGTCAGAAATGTCTCCATTTTTAAAACAAACTCAGCGTATAGAAAGTTGTTTTTAAAGTATAACTTTGTACCTCAGTTCTGAAATTGACTCTGGCAGGGTCACCTTGCCCTGGTGACTCCAATATAATTTCTCATGGGGATTTAGTTGTTTAGAGTTAGTTACAAAACTCTGGATTAATCATAAGACGTGATCACACGTTGCTTTTTGAAATAAACAAAAATATAACAGCTTTAAGGCTTTTAATCTTTAAGTAACTAGAGTCTGAAATTATTTTCTGCATGTGTTTGTGGAATATGTCAGTGAAGACCTAAAGGCAGTGGGTTTAAAATACTAATAATCTAGCTGTTTTAATTAGGCTGCATATTAAGGTAATTAAGTCCATTCATAAACTCAATCCTCCAAGTCTCATATTTAACATCTAACTTGATTTTCATATTAGAAATTATCTTGCTTATTTAGTTGAATGAATATTCCAATAAACTGGTATACAGACTGGGAATCCTGATAAAACGTGGAATCTGATGTTTCTGTTAATTCATTCACTATAACTGACTTGAAGTTGTCTGAAATCTAGAGTAATGCAAAGCTGTTATACAGTTGCATGGAAAAATATATTTGTAAAATTGCCCAAGTTTCCTATGATGATATTCTGTATCAAAGTTGATAATAGTAGAAAAATAACACTTTGGATCTCCAAATGTGTGAGAATATTTATGTCTGTGTTTCGTTTTCAGATAGAACGCCAGAACCAGGAAGGATGGCTGGCACGAGCATCGAAGAGCCGCTTGTTTTACAGAGTATAAACAGATGATATCTTTCATATGCTAATTTCTCATGTAAAGTTTTGTAAGAGTTACTTTAGGACATTCTTCTTTGCATAGATTTCCCCAGTATGTCCAGTGGGACCATTTCAGCTTGTTAGATGTACTCATGAGACAGAATGACGGGGTCGTACTTGCTGTCAGTGAAAAAAATGTTAGCAAGGGCTCTCTTCCTCCAGCGCTGATAGAAGGAAAACTGTGTATGGAGTCAGACTAGTGAAGCCTGTGGCTAGAATTGGGCCTAAAAATACTGGGTTTACTTTATAAAAATTTATCAGATAACTTATCATTTCTGCACTTTCCTTATGTTATGTCTTCGTGTGTCGTTCCTGTTTTTTTTGAATAAAATTTTTCAGCTTTATTCTGTGTGGTATTTTGAAATTGTTCAAACTAAGCATTTTAATCATTCTTAAGAAGAAGCTGCTACTTTCGGATAAGTATGGGAAAACAAATTTTAATAGAAAATTAAAGTGCTTTAGAGGACTAGTTGCTTTTAATTCTCCGGAAATCAGGACTATATTTATCTTCATGCCAACAAACAAATGAGGGTAGGTCTTTTCCATCTGGAGTTGCTATAAATTGTACGGTGTAACAGAGTATATGGGAGGGGAGGAACTTCTGTTTTTTTCCCAAACGACATGAAACTCAAAGTCAGGCAAAGCTAAAAATAAAGTTGATAATAGATTACTGATTCCCAGAACTTTTTTTAGCTGAGGTATTTACATGTTCTGAAATGGTAAGTTATTTTAAAAGCTAAACTGACAGGGGTACATCAAAAAATAACAGGTTAGCTATTTTTCTCTCCTCATTTTAACAAAACATATAGATGTTAATGTTTCCAGTGGTACTGAGAAGCGTTTTGTATAAAATTTTTTAGGGTTGCATTCTTAAAAATCTTAATTGTTAGATAAATGGTACAGTAAGTGGGGAAAAAAGAGAGGAAGAGAACATGAAGTTTGTGAATTTAAGTAAAAGGACTCTGAGTTGAACGGACTGGAAAGTTTTGCCTTAATCTTGATTTGACCCAGTTAACATTACAGGTTTGTTGTTTTTTTTTATCGTGATAAGCAGCCTAGCCTCTACTTTAGTGTGAAATTGCAGAGAACAGTTAAGGGTTGTAAGGGGAAGTTGTATTTATCCATTTGAAGCCTCAGCAGTGAGCTCATCCCCTTCGTGTGACTGGCAATGCTGCCAGCTCTCCCTTTGCTGATTTATAAGTATCTCAGGACTGTTTCCAGGAGGGGAGCACGTGTTTGCAAACATACCTCAATCAAACCCATCTTTAAGTCTTTTGTAGCTTTGCATCAATTATAACTGACCATTGGGTCAAGCAAGCAAATTTCTCTCTGTGCCCTCACTGGCTACTCTGTGCGAACACAACCGTCGGGTTGAAGTACTTGGCTGAAGAGCCATCCGTATAAAAACTACCACCGTGGGATTCTGCCTCATTACTAGGGTCTTTCCGGCCACGTCAATGCAAGTGTTCACAGTCACTAGTCTCTCCCAGTTTCTCTGTCTAAAAATATAGTAGAAAAATGGTCTTCTAAGCTATTATTTGCAAATTACCTTAGTTTTGGAGTGAGCTGAAAGTGCCTCTATGGAAAGGTGCAAAAATGAACTTTTGAACAATGCAGATGTGATTGCTGTGGACACAGAAATCCCTGAATTTTTGACTTTGTTTTTCCAGAGGTTAAATGCTAGACCCCCGTTTCTCCATAAACCAGTGAGTCAAATTGTTACGTATATTTGGAATCTGAATTGACTTTTCAAGGGCAGGGAAAAAGGGTCTAGGAAATACAGAAGCTCTAACCTTCCGTGCTCTGCAAATCTTCCAGTGTAACCAAAACCATTGCCTCTGCTTTCTGTCTTCCCACCACAGATATAGAAGCTGCCCAGGTGCCACAGATCTCCTTGGGAAATAGCTTTTTAGTGGTAGAAGTTAAATACAATTTTTGTTCTGGTGGAAGAGGGCAGAGGGAAGTTCAGTACTTGAGCTTTCCCCAAGCACAGAGCTCAGCAGGCTCATGGTCGCCACAGCCAGGAAAGCAGAGGCTGTTACAAGGGTGCCCTTCCCTGAGCTTCGAGGTAAAAGTGCGTATCTGAAATCAGAGTAGAAATCCATTTAAGACAGAGGGAATCTCAGAGCTATTTTCTTTAGGGAATTGCTGCTTCAGCCCGTTGCCAGGATCCTGTGCTGGGGCGGTGGGTGGGAGCTGGCCTGTTTGCTCTCGGTGCAACATGCATTTCATCTAATTCTTCAATACCCTCACAGTACAGATGTGGGGTTTTGGAACAATCTCTTGTTTCAAAGTATAGCCATTGTACAAGCAAATTAAAATCAAATTAAAGTGTATTTCCAGTGATATTTATTTGTACAACAAAGCTTTGAAATCTCTATGAAAATATACTGGTCTAATCACATTATTAAGGGTCTAGCATTTATCCTGACAGTACATGAAATATGAGAGCATCTTTCAAGATGCAGACGTCAGGCTGCCTTGGTTGTTAATGGATGAAGAGGAATTGCAAAGCCTGTACAATATGGCTGTGCTTTCAAAAAAAACCCAAAACCCTTAAAAGTTTAAGCTAAGCAAGGTCAGTATTTAGATGAAAGTTAATTCACAATCCTAGAGTCATAGGTTCAGGTTTTAGGCAAAATTGCCACCTAGGTGAGCATGGATAAAAATTATTTTCTCAAATAAATTAAGAAGCTCCATCTAGCTTAATTACAGACTGTGATGTCTTGCATTAACTGCCCTTATTTTTTCTCCCAATAACAGAAGAAGAAAAAAAAAAGATAAAAACAGGTAAAAGTTTGGGGGTTTTAATGAGAAAAATGCATTTCTGAATTTTATTGGAGACAGAACACTGTAACTAAGACTGTTAAGGAGGGAATTACATTAAAAAAGGCTGTTCTTTGTCTAAGTGTGATATCACAAGTGAAGGTGACAAGGAGCCAGTTTGGTGTGGATATCAGATCTGGAAAGCACTTTGGAAGAATTTAACCCACAAATTTAAAAAAAAAAAAAATTCGTTGAAACCAAATTTTTGCTCCTCCTTAGAATCAGAGGAAACTATGTTTATAGACTCTACAGCATCAGTTCTTTTCCAGAGGTATTAGTTTCTGTCATGCATAGGGGGATTTTTTTTTCTAAGCTTTATCAACACGCTCCAAGGAGTCGGTTACGCTTTCCTTCCTGAGCGCCCTTTGTATCAAGCTGGATCTCGGTGTCAGTTGATCAGTTTTCCGGAGGAGTGATTATCATTGAGTGATTGTGTTTAGGAAAAGAAACCCCAAAATATTTGTTCACACTTGCAAAGACACCCTTTCAGTAGTAGCTGGCATCCAGCTGATTCAGAGCTGACCCGTGTGCTTCATGTACTTCACTTGACCTGCAGCCAGCATTAATCACAAAGCTTAACATTCAGCAGTTGTCACTATTTTACCCTGTCAGACTACTCTCGTCATTAATTGTTCTAGTTTGGACACAGACTGTCCCTCCTGTTGCAAGAGCAGAGCTCAACACAGGTTACCCGCCGGTACCCCTGTCAGTTCCAATCACATGCGTCAGCTTAGGGAAACATGGTTGGTAAACTTATGTAAAAATATCTTTAAACAAAAAAATTGCTTACCTGACACACATTATTTAACCAACTAACATCACCATCCGTGCTTGTCTCTTTTCCCTCCCTTGTATTCAGATTACACCGTAGTAAGGCAGCTGAAAGTTCGTTTCTTTCCTTCTCAAGTCCTCTTTTTTTTTTTTTCTCCCCAAGTACAATATTTACAGTGCAAATTCAGCAAGGAGATATTTTAAGGGCAGGCTGCTCAATACTTTATTTTTTCTAGAAAAGTAATTAAAACAAATAAACAAAATGGGGGGGTTAAATAAAGCTTATTTGTTGTCGCAAATGCATCATCCACTGGGAATCCACAGCTTCCATTCTGAGGCAACTTCAGTTTAAAAAAATACCACAAAATTTAGGAAACTCCAACCAGGCTATTATATTAGTATATTCTTACGTTAACTTTTAAGTGAAGGTTGGAAGCCATGCTTCCACTTATCAGTTCCTACCCCACATGGCTCAAGAGTTTCAGTCCCAGCAGTAGTATTTTTTAGACTTTCCAGCTCGTTTTAATGTCACATCGTATATCATCCTCCACCACTGCCTCTGTTAAACACACTACTCGGGCAGCAAGCCTGCATGTGTACATGCAGAGGTTTGCAAACCAGCCGGAATAATTTCCACTCCTTTTTAAGCTACTATTAAAACGTGTCTGGTTTTGTGAAACAGCTGCATGGGTTTAAAAGGAACTTCTTAGGATAACTTTGATGAATGTTAAAATGATCATACTTTTCAGAGGATCCCCTTGCATTTAATTATTTTACATTCATTATATTCTTATTTAAAAGCTAAGTTTCCAACCAAGAAACTGAAAAAAAAAAAAAAAAAAAGAAGTAGGGTGAACTACCCTGTGAGGAACTTTCTGCTAAGAAGGGCGAGTTTCTTGGATTTATGTCCTGGCGATCATTTCCCCTGGCTTTGCTCCAATACTGTCACACGTGCACAAGTCTGATATGACACTGCTGCCTCTCGGGTCCTGGGAGGGCTTTGCATGGCTGTGCAGCAGCCCCGCACCTCGGCGGACACTGACCCTCTGTCTAGAAGGACAGGCTGCAACTGCTGGGACCATGCGCCTGGGCTGGCAAATCTGGTCTTCTCCAGCTAAGGCCTGGACATGAGTCCGTACCCGATATTTCCGAAGCATTGCAGGGAAGAAACCCCAATGCTTTTCCCCTCTCTCCTGTTTACCCACATTTGTTCACCGCTGGCCAGAGCTAGAAGAAGGGGCTACAGGTCCATCACATCTGCAAGCACTGGTACTTTGACTAAGTGACAGCAGAGGTTTTCAGCCCAGCCTCCCCTCATAGGTATTTTTTTTAGGATGCCGAGAGCAATCTGAGCCTCATCCGTCTTCCCCAGGAGGGTTTATTTTCCAGAGAGGACAGGGCTGTTGATGTCAAGAGAAATTATTTCACCCAGGACTGCGCTCTGATCCTTTGGGTATACACCATATTTAGTCTGTTGCCGAGAGGGGGTTGTTTCGGTATCTTGTATTTGGCACATTGATGGGAATTCCTAGAGGATCCTAGCTTTCCCTTTTTGGGATGTCTCCATCCACAGGTCCTACTGCACAAGGCTGTTGGCTACTAGCAGGGGAAGGAGGGGGGACAGCCAGGGACTGAAGGTTTGGGGGGTATGAGGGAGGTTTGACGAGGACCAGATCACTCCCTAACCCCTGCAGGTCTGGCTCCCAGTGCCCTGTCCTCCTCTCCCCCCCAGCGCACGGTGCCTGCTGCCCCTTCTTTCCACTGCATCCCGGGGACTGTTCCCCCTCAGCTATTTATCACTTCTCTTCTTCCTTTTACGGACAGAGGGAGGTATTTCTTATATATGAAAAAGCATTTACAGTCCTTTCTCAGGAACTGAGCTGTGCACCAGATCGCAAAAGAAACGGTGGCAAATTGGCGGGGGAGGTGGGACACAACCCTCTCGCTCCGCAGGGGCAAAGGAGGCTTAAACCAGCCCCAGGCTCCAAATGTCACATAAACACATGGAGACCCAGAGCAACCCCCGCCCACGCACCCCTGCTGTTTTGGGAACAACCCTCCTCTCCCAAGCAACCCCTGAACTCAGGGACTTCTCTTGGCTCCAAGAAAACGCACTGACAGCGGGTGGGAAAACCCCCTGTGCCATGCGGGACCGTGACCCGACCTTTGTCCTTCTTCTGGGCAGGGGCCCACGAGGGGTGAGGGTGCTGCCAAGGCAGGAAGGAGTTAAAGGCCCACCGGCTTTGCCAAACAGTTTCCCCCTAGGAAAAAGCAAACCCTCCAAACCTGTGGGTTAGGGGCCTCCATTTTGAGTTAGGCGCACCCTTTTCATGCCTTTCGGAAAGCCGGAACCAGCCCGCTTCCCTAAAGGGCAGCTCGGGCCAGGGGCAGCAGCCCGGGGTCAGGCCCTGCTGGGAATGAGGTCCTTGGCTCAAGGCTGTCTTTTTTAACCCAGGTACCAAGAGGATTTTCCAGCAGGACGTGGTTTCCAGGGCCCCTCCCCATTGACAAGATTCTCCTCCTCTATATAGGGAGGCTGCAGAGGCAGCGAGGACTTGGACTGTCCCGGCTGGTGGCTGTACAGGTTCCCGACTCTCCAATTCACCCTCTGCTCCCCTAACTGGACACCCGTGAGTACCGCGGGGGCCGGAGAGCCCTGCTGGGGACGGGGCTGGGGGCTGGCCGCGCTTCGGGATGGAGCAGTTTGGCAAGCTAACTATTATGCTACTTTGCAAACACGTTCGGTGAATTAACCTGCAGGTAGCGCACGAATTAGAGATCGGAACAGACCTATCTGACATGCTCAAATGGTTTATCCCGATTTGTGTATTACTGAGCGGGTTCCGTTCAAAATGCAGGAGAGACCACGCATGTCTGAAAGCATGCAGGGATGTTCTGGCTTGTTCCTTAGTCACTTCTAACGCTGCTATTGCCGAATCGCTGGCTGCACAAGGTGCTGTGCCCTGCCGGATGGCGGCAGGTACCCGCTGCAATTAAGCATCGCATGTGCTTTCAGTAAAGAAGAAACCCGGTAGCCTGAGCAGCTGATCTTCTTGAGGTACTTCTACTTTTTCAGCGTTAGCGAAGGAACTTACTGCACTTCCCGTGCTGTTTAAAGAAAGTATAACCAAATAAAATAATTAGCTTGTCAGTTACTTCTACTTTAAAAAGGAAAAATGCTTAAAAATTAGAAGAAGAAATGGAAACATTTTTACAAAAATGCCTTAGCATTTCATATGTGTGTTTTTAATATGCTGGGAATAAAGTGTAAGCAAAACTAACCTGATAATTCACTGAACTATACTCATTTGAGTAGTTTCAAACGTGACGTGCCTTTTTTTAAAGGGAAAATAGAGGAACAAGCGTCTAGCTTTAACAAAATACTGTGAGTAAATGAAGAAGACAGTAGATGGCAGTATAGAAAGCAGCTTCAGTGTCATCCCAGAAGTTCACTGGCTTCTGTCACACACACATACAGATATGTGTCTATGTATACATATATAAATGTCGGTATGTATTTGAGAGGTGTATGTGTGTATATAATTAAGAAGCAATATGAGAGATTTTAAATATAAGGGAAATCAGAAGGTTTGTGATTATTATCTAACACATAAATGTCAAAATCTTTTCTAAAATGCACTTGTTTAAAAACAAGCCCACCTTCTCTTTCACTCAAAGCTTTGCAACTTGCAACGAGATGCCTTGCACAGACTGACTTGCTGAACTCCCGAAGATCACAGTTCCCTCAAGCCACTGACATAGGGGCTAAACCAGTGAACCTCCAGAGAGCTTGATTAAATAGTCGCTTTAGTTTAGTACGTGATACTCCTCTGGCTATATTCGCTTAGATGTAAACAATGATTTTTATTATCTCATTTGCAATTGACACGCTAGTCCCTAAAAGGTATTTGTTTTGAATTTGTTATCATTACATTTTTGTGGAACAGCTAGTATTGAGAAGAACATCGCCATATATGGTAGCATGCAAAGATGTATGCAGAGGATCCTGACTCTTTATAATTCACTGAGACTTATTAGTTGCAAATCTGTTGGCTTTTAAGTATGTTAATTTTAGAAGAAGCCAAGAGCTAGAGATAGCTTTCCAACTTGTGCAAAGTCCAGTTAAAATATGGATTATTTATGAATTCTAATGAACATGCAGAATCTGATTTACTTAATAGAATGACATTTGGGGGATATTTGAAATAGCTGATATTTTCCAGATAAAGAGAATCTATCCCCACATGATGCAATTGAAGTCTTTTTTCCTTCTTTTCTGATTTTTATAGTTTATAACACAGGTAATAACCTGGGCCAATTTCTTTGGAGTATTAAAAGAGCCATCAAGTGTTTAATCAGAGTTCTGTAGTAACTTGCATTAACAGAAGTGAGAAAAGCTGATAGGCCACCAAAGCACTTGCAGACAATTTGATTAAAGGACATGGAGAATGCATTAAAAACAAACAAACAAACAAAAAACCCCACCAAAACCAACACCAAAACAAAAGCAAAACCAACACAAAACAGCCCTGGGAAGTTACTGAAACTGTTATTCCTTAAAATACAGGCTTTCTCTCTTCCATGGTTGAACAACCATGAAGTAGTACTGCTGATACCTCCATGTTCAGATGATAGTGTTGGTGCATTTGAGGGGTGGTCCCGGTGACCAGTGGGGAGAGGTGAAAGGCCAGGAGGGATTGGTAGCAGTGCTCATGCCAAAGCTAACTGTGCTGGAGAACCAGTTCCCAAAGAAAGATCACAAGATTAGGACTCACCCCTAGATTTTCTTTTTTTCAAGCAATGCTCAGTTGGGTAATTCAGTTAAGTACTGGAAAAGTAAAAGATAAGCAATCTGGAAAGAACATAGTCAAGAGTACTGTAGCCCAAGAAATACAGTTTGACTCAACCAGCAGGTTACTGCTACACTCTTCCAACAGAAACCACGTACGAGAGCAGAACTTGGTTTCTGAAAATAATTCACATACTTGATTATATGTTTCTCTGTTATAATAATTCCCTGTGTGGCTGTGATAAGCTTTTATACTGACATGCACATCCTGCAGAGGAAGGGAGAAGTGTCCTTTATCTTCTCATTAGGAGAAAAGCAGTCCCTCTAAGCTCTGACCCAGGAGGCAGTTCTGCTTGGCCAATAACCTTTTAATTAAAGTGCACTTCCTGGAAATATTTATACTTTGTCCTTGGAATAATATACTCAGAATAAACTGATTGTAAAGACAGCATTCAACTTCTGTCACTGAGATGATTAGGGAAAAGACAGTGAAGATCAGCCGGATATCTGCAGTGGGACAGCAGAAGGAGGAATAGAAAGTAACCTGTGGAAGTATGCGTGCCCATGTGTAACGTGCACATTTGGGCTTTAGACAAGTATAACAGATGGATCCAGTTCGGTGTAATTCAGCACATTTCTAAGGCAAGAAACTTCATATCAGTAGTATTTTTGCAATTGCTTTTTCTCCCTTTTCCTCCTCCCTTTGTTAGGATAGCTTAGCTCCAAGTATAAAAGTATTTATTTTTGTACATGATTTGGGCTGTCATCTACCTAAAAGAATGGATGAGAACTTCTAACTAGCTCGTGCACAGATAAAATATTGGTCTCCGTTTCTCTCAGCCAGCCCTACAGATGAAACCCAGGAACTGGCTAAGGGGTAAATTTTGCCTTCTCAGGGAATGTTCTCAATAGGCAGTAACGAATCTTTCCCCTTGGCCCATTTCCCAATTATCAATCATATGCTGGACCAGTGCAGTTCAGTCTTGATCAGAGACAGATCAGAAGGTTTACTGCCAATTATTAATCAGAAAGCTTCAGCAGCTCATTAGTTCAGCACACAGCACCTTGGTAGGACAAATCTAGTTGAGTTTGTGGAGTTCATCTTCTACCTCTTCCATTCAGAAACCTTCCTTTAATATTAATACACATTAGTTAATATTTATTAATCTATTACACTATTAATATTCCTTAATCCACACTTCATAACTGCATTTCCTTTTTCACTACAGTGGTACTCAGCTGCTAGTCAAACTTTATCCTCACATTCGAGAGGATTAGTCATGAAAAGTTCTTTTTATACAAATCCATGTTTTCTCCTCATTGTGTTTAAGAGGAGTTATAAGATCCAGCTGAGACTGTCTATTCCCCATTTCTTGTAGGGGGTCTATTCTTACCATGTTTAAACTAGTCAAACATAGTGCTTAGATCTAGGGGATAAAAACTTGTATTTCCAAGCTCTGCAGTTCATGCCACCTCTCATACCTTCCAACCTCATCCCGCTTTCAAAAAGACTGAATTTAAATAACAAGATACAGAAAGTTTTACGTGCAGGAAGAAGCAGGAGAACATAGGATATAGACAGACCAGCTCTGTTTCACACTGTAATCTGTGGAAGGTGTTTTTGACTTAGCGTGTAACAAGGAAAGGAACTTTCCCTTGGTCCTTGGGCAAAAAAAACCAAAAAACCAGTGAAGAACTTTTGGATTGTCCCACTGGTGACATGTTTTGTAGCAGGCCAACAGTTTTATCTTCAGTTGAGTTTTTGAGGTAGATGGTCAGGATGATCCTCCAGTTTGATTTCCACCATCTTTATTTGTCGGCAGCCTCAAAGTAGCAGGACTTCACTTTGTGAAACTCAGCTCCACAGTTCAGTCTAGTTTTCGGTGTTTCTGACAGCAATACCAAATTTGTATTGATTTGAATGTGCTGTCACTTGGCACTTAGCCACGGGCAGCGTGATCCAACCTTTCTGATGCTTCAGGGTGACCATATAGCTCTCTCTTCTGGGCCTAAGATGGACTGAAATCCTCCCACGCTGCTGGGGCAGTGGGGTGGAGAATGTGCCTTACCCATTGCTACTGCAGCAGGAGGAGAGGCAATAGAAGGGCCCTGCTGCTCCCTGAGCCCCCTGCTCCTGGAGCCGCATCCCAGCAATGGGCAGCGCTGCCTTCGTTCCCCTGTTCGGCTGGCTTCACCCTGCAGCCGCCAGCTGGAAAGTTCAGCTGGAGAGAATACCATCTCCATTATTGGAACTGTGCAGCTCTACCAGCCCTCTTGGCAATGAGGGAACATTTTCTGCCTTAATCCACAGAGAGGTCAAATAGTTTCCTCTTGCAGCTCTCGTCCAAGAATCCCTTGGGAGCAAGTGAAGGGCCACATCCTACAGAGCTCCCTCCCAGAGACTCGACGGCGGGGAACACTGTGCATGGGCCAGCGGCGATGCACAGGGCCAAGCTGTTGGGGTCTCCCCCCTGTTCACCCACACCACCATCCACATTGCATGTGCGTGGATGACCTGGCTGAATTTTCCTGTTGAGGTTTTCCAGGCAAGGCTGGTGGCTCTAGAATGAGCACATTTAGAGGAAAGCTGTTCTTTTTTTTAGATGAGAGAATTGTCAAGGGAGTTTAAGAAGCTGGGGCATCTAATTTCCACTGAATTTCAGTGGGATATCATCTAACCCTCTTAGGCGCCTCTAAAATCCCAGTTTTGTTTTTAAGCTTTATGTCACCTTCTGCATGATCCATGCTTCTCTCTCAGACCCCTCACACAGTCTGGCCTTGCAAAAAAACATTAATCTGTGGGAAGGCTTCAGGGACAAATATTTGGAAACCAACCTCTGATACTCCCAGAGCACAGGGTGTCCATTTGGCTACATACCACAGAGCCTGGTCTTTACAAATACCGTTCTGCTTATGGGTTGATTGCTGACATCTTTAGCAGTCAGTTCTCCAAACTCCCTCACGATTCATGTTTGTTTGCATGCTGTAAATATTAAATTCAGTCTCAATAAGGAAATGAAACAGGCTCTGTCTCCTGGAGATGTTTTTCTTGGGCACACGCTCTTCCCTGCTCCCCACTGTGGCTCCTTCCCAGCTCCCCTCTCTGCACCGCTGCATGGCAGGTTTCCTGATTAGCGCCACTCTTTCTGCCCCGTAGCAAACCACAAGAAGTCCTCTGTGTAATCCTTTCCTCATTTAGAGCTGCGTGTGCCATAGGACAGAGCAGAACACTTAGGAAAGCTCCAGCATTATCAGCAAAGCTCTTGCACCTACATCCTAACCTCCAATGGCCCGAGCAGGAAAGAAGCTGCCTCCTCCCTCTCAAACGCGGTGCAGAGCAGCCAAAACCCTCCCACTGCTGTCACCTACAGAGCAGATACATCCGGCTGCTCTGTCCACGTGTGACTGCATGATGCTCTTTTATCCACGAGCAACTGCATGACACAGATGCACCGTCCTCCCAGTTTGAGCATCATGGTTCAGAGTATCTAAGAGCTGATGCAATTTATTTCTTCTCTCTCTCATGTGGTAGACATTTACCCTTCATAAACGATCAGTTCCCACTGTCTGAACCATGGAAAGGGGATAACTCTAAATTACTTCACCAGCAGTACCAATAACGATTTTTTTCTGTTTTTTTTCTTTTGACCTTTTCTCAATCTTATTCTTCTCCAAACGAAATGGTATTAGTGTGATTGGAAATAGTCCTTTGCAAGAAAAGTTTGTTTCTGACCTTTCTGGAACATAGCCTGGAAACTGTTCTTCTACTAATTATTTCATTATTGCACTGGTATTTCAATATGCACCAAACAGTATTGGGGTGATGGGAAATTTTTTTATGTATCTGAATTCAATTACCTTTGTGATGGTCAAGAGATGAGGCTGCAGAAGCCGTTCAGCTGGTAGTCTTGGTGCAGTCCTGACAGCCTCATTGCACAGACATTATTTATGCCTTACTTTTCTCTCTGATCTTTAGTACAACATAAACAAAATAAAGTAATAAGCACAGGTTTCCTCATTTGTTTTAGTGCCATGAAGCTTTTGATTTAGGTGATTTCAAGCACAGTAACAAAGGAATAGGAATCCGAACACCGAGGCTCTAAGGTATCCAAGATGGCACCCAAAACTATCTGCATGGAAATGTGAGATATGACACAGGTGCTTCGGATCTACCGCATGGTGGATTTGACAAATGTGTTTTGCCTGGAACGTCTCCGCATTTGCCTCCAATTAAAGCATAATATTTTGCTTCCTCAACAGGTGTCTACTGAGTCAAAATGGCTCAAAAAGCTCTCAGCGATGATGAGAAATTCCTCTTTGTGGACAAGAACTTCATTAACAACCCACTTGCCCAGGCTGACTGGTCAGCAAAGAAACTGGTTTGGATTCCATCAGAGAAACATGGATTTGAAGCAGCAAGTATCAAGGAAGAGAAAGGGGATGAGGTGACAGTTGAACTGGCAGAAAATGGAAAGAAAGTGACGCTGAGCAAGGATGACATCCAGAAGATGAACCCTCCAAAGTTCTCCAAAGTGGAGGACATGGCAGAGCTGACTTGCCTCAATGAAGCTTCAGTGCTGCACAATCTAAGGGAGAGATACTTCTCAGGTTTAATTTATGTAAGTAGAATCAAATATGCACACAGCATTTCCTATTGCATGCTACCATGCCCCATCACAAACGAGGTGGATCCCACCCACTGTCAGTGGTACAGTTCTTGCATGTAACACTACCGTGCAAGTACTCACCCCTTAGTAATGGCACCACAAACCAAAAATGTATTTAGTTCACTTTATTCCCCATGACTCTCCTGCTTCTTTAATAATTGTTTCTTTTCTCAACTAAATTAAGATGCATGAAGGTTTCTTCCCCAAAGCTTGCTAATTCTGAAAGGATATTATTGCCTTGGAAAGTACTCTCCGATAGCTGAGCAACACCTCAGTCCTGCTGCTTTGAAATAAATAAATAGGGACTTTTGAATGACTTCAATGTAAACCTGAACAAGTTTCCAGTAACTTGCAAAAAGAACATATGGACAAGCCAAATCATGCAGTCTTTTCTCAGGCAAAACTCCCACTGAAAGGCAGCTGACAAGTTCTGGTTTGGTGGGTGCTTGAGTAAAACCGTATGTTTGAATAAATGACTAAACCCACTGGAATTCAAGTGAGAGTATTCATATGCTCCAGTGTGGTACTGAACCAACAGTCATGCATCCACTAAAACCTTTTTCTTCTCCCCTTGTTGGTCAACTTACATGTCAGACAAGCCTGGACAAATTATAATCTCTCTGTCCATGTAAATTAGGGCCAAGATTATTCTGTCTTCCAGTCTACACAAGTATATTAACACAAGCGTATTTTGACATTAATAATCCTGTAATCTATTGCATCAACAGATAGCAAACTGCACAGTAAGAAAGCCCAGAAAATTTCCATGGAATTTAGCTGTTATCTTTGATTTTTACATGGAGGATCTCTATGCTATGCTGCAGAAAAGTAATCTACAGTTTCAATCCATGAAAATTTTACTTGCATGACAGACCACCGATGAGTGAAAGAAAGTACAGTGCTTAAGTAACAAGGTCTTAGAAGCAGGAGTAGAGGTCTCATTACTAACATGAGGAATGCTAAATTTGAAAGTAGGAAATGAAGCAGAAAATAAGACAGTTATATATAGTACAATAAAGGAACTATTTAATTGTTATGCATAACTTAAAAGAGCTAAGCTCAACATCTTTCCTTCAGGAACGTACTAAAATGCACATCATCAAGATTCCCAAAAGAAGCTAGACTTTGCATCTTTTCAGTATTTGAGTTTATTGGATTTTAAGTTTCCAGGTGAACATACAGACCTATGTGGCATTATATCAGAACACACAGCATTACTTACTAAAATGGAGTTTGTCTGAAAGAGTTCTGCATTGTTGCAAGATCTAAAAATAATTAGTAGAAGAATAGTGGGATAAAATGCATGGGGTTTATTTCTTTGTTGTTGTTGTTCTCAGCAACACTCTGCATAGATGTTCCAGGATTCCCAGTATGTTTGCATTGTAGATTTTTTGTAGAACTTTCACTTACTACAGGAAGAGGAGATTAATTTCAAGAAGTGGATAATGCAATTAGAAATCAAAGAATTTTTCATGGAGGCAAAAATGGAAGTCTATCCGAAATTAAGTTTTCTTTCTCAGGAGACTAGATTTTAAGGTGGTGGTAAATTAACAGTTACAAAGAAATTATTTTGACTTGTATTACAACAAATTATTAGTATATTCAATAACCAAAACCTGCTTAAAACTGTCCAGCCTTACACAGTGCTGCCCTACTAGATACTCTCATACCTTTAAAAAAAAAAATAAATAGGGAGCATCTAAACAGAATTTGAGGTTTTGTTCTCATCCACTTGCAAAACTAACTGTAAACAACCATCTCCTGGGTTTGCCATGCAATGCCTACATTGCCTCCTATGGAGTCCCACACATACAAAGAAAACGTGACCTTGACATTTTCCCCTTCAGAGCATCACTGACACAAATGGGGATTCCCAGTTCTGCTAAAGAAAAAAGCCAACCTAGCTGAAAAAAAAAAATCTGCCCCTTGCTTTTATATTAAATATTATTAAATAAAAAGATTCAGTGCAGAAATTCACAGAGTGACTGTACACTGGAAAAACTCCTCGGCCTTTTTCTTCATCACAGATAATTAAGAAAGAAGGGTGACAAGTTACATTGCCACTAGCTCATGTTTTATATTGCTCAAAACAAACAGAATCTGCCTTGCCCACACACAAATTAGACCAAAAATGACTGTATAAATATCAATAAAATAGCAATGCAACTTCAGTGGATTTGAGAGTAGAATCAAGTTTCTTGTGCCCATATTCACAGGCACTACTACTTCAGTCTTCGCCTAACAGTGCAAAATGCATCCTTAAATACAGAAAACTATATGCGCATAATGGAACTAGAGGTGGGATTCCTCTGCCCAAACTTAGGCATTTACAACAAAGTTGTGTTTATTTGTGCCGGTCTCTCTTAAATACCCATTGGCAGTGACTATCCAAGGGATACACAAGCTCAGCACTCCTATGGACACTGTCCCTAAGATACCTCAAACCATGTTCCATCTCCAGACACTCTAGGGAGAGATATGGCCATGGGTCCTCCAGAGAGGGCAGACCAAGCCCCAGGGAGAATGATTTAAAGCATGGGAACTTCAAAACCACCACTTTCAATCACGTGCTTAGCCAGCTGGCTCGCTTATCTTCAAAACATCACATACCTTAACCAGCAGACACCTAGAACTACAACTGGTGAAACCAAGAGGTCTTGGTCAACTTTCCCAAGGGTATCAGTTAGAAATGGGGATTCCTGAACTTCTCCAGCTCAGGCTTTTGCCTTGCCTTAGTGACCTGCTTCTTTTGCCTCAAGGTTAGTTCTTCAAAGGTATGTTACTGTATGCCTGGGTATGCAAAGAGCCCTGCCTGTGGCAAGTCAAGCAAATGCCTATAAATCTCAGTGAAGGGAGGCCTAAATAATTTCCCGAATTAGAAATTTACTGTGCTATTATTTTATTTACTTGGTTGGGCATGATTAGTTAAGTGCATACAGTAACTCTATGTCTACTGAAAATAAAGGCCTTGCTATTCCTTAAGGGCCCTGGTAGTCATTCTAGGATAAAAAACTGCCACTTTCAAGTATATTGTCTCTGCAGCACTAAAGTCCATTTTGACACAGTTAGCAGTTTCATTCTGAACTCCAGCATCAATGAAAATCCAGCACAGTAATCATCTGCCTTCCACATCAAGGCTTTTACCTTGGGGATGTGGAGACCTGGCAAAGATTTTGAGCTTGATTTTCTTGTTATCTGACTTGAGACTACGGAAATGCAGTCACAACCTGTAACGGTAGGAGAGGTCCTCATCACCACCCAGAGCATCCCAGGCGTTCTCCGGCCCAGCGTGGAGCACCCAACCTGGTCCTCACTGCTAGAGGCTGCTAGATGCTCTCGCCGTGTTTGTTCAATACCATATAAAGCGCTCAGGCTTTGCCGAGACCATGTTGTGGCATTTCCTATTATGGTCAGGAAAGGGAAATCCCTGTGCCCAGAGCCAAGCCTCCCAGATGCCATTTTACAGTCCTGCGCTGCCGTCCTTCCTAGAGGGGAACCGAGGCAGCTTGAGCCATCCTTGGACACAGCCCTGAGATAAAGGCACGGCAGCAGCTGCACACCACAAAGCACTCATTCACACAGCAGGGCAATAAAACATCCAAACCCACTTATGCCTAAGTCAGAAAGAACGCAATTTCATTATTTCAGTTTTTTAAACTGGCATGGTTTTAAAACTAACAGCCATAGGCCAGCTTAAATATCCCAATAACCCTGCAATAATAATCTGATGTTTGTAATCTTTTATGTTTGGGTTTTAAATTTAAAAAAGGGGGAAGCCCTTGCAAATCACTTACTTTAGTAACTGTGATATAGGGATCACCACCTATTACCATATGCTATTATTTCTGCTCCAGTTCAGTAGCTGGAGCTTGCCAAAATGAGAGAGAATTAAAAAACCTAACAAAACCTGGATGAACAGCTATCAGCTAGTAGCCAATACTCTTGTTTGTTTATGTATATATTTTTATATGAATGCCTTAATTAAACTGTAAACAGAAACCACATTTTTCCTTAAATTTCTTACAGAAATAGTCATGTAGTGAAGGTGTGACTATTCTGTTAAGACATCTATTTGGAACCTGAGTAATTTTTTTTAAGGACTCTCATCAATCATTATTGTTATATGGTGTTCATATAATCTTTTATAAAAAGCCTTCTTTCATCAATCCAAGCATCTTACCTAGGATTTCAGTTTACAAAATTTGACACTTACTTGAGCAGAGGACATAATCTGGTATGAAAATATACATATAAAGAAATATTATGAAGTCTTAACAGTTGTTACATCATGACAGGGTGATTCACAATATACTGAAAATAACTGAAGTCAAAAAGCAGTAACATCAGATCAAAGCACGGCGTTTCTACAGATTGCTAAATTCACATACTTTCTAGCAGTTTGCTTATTAGAAATAATTATTTGTGCACTTGGAAACTGCACTCATACACGTACATTCAGAAATCACTGCTTCATTTGTCACACTATGCAGAATACAAAAGAGCATTATTTGCTAAAATGCTGTTAGTTCAATGCAGCCGATGCCTGTGTTTCCCAGGCTAGACATGGCACATGATATTAATTCCAGTTTTTATTTGACTTTCCTTACAGACTTATTCAGGTCTCTTCTGCGTGGTGATAAATCCATACAAACAGCTGCCCATTTATTCAGAGAAGATTATTGACATGTACAAGGGAAAGAAGAGGCATGAAATGCCACCCCACATCTACGCTATCGCAGACACAGCCTACAGGAGCATGCTGCAAGGTAGGCGAGTTTAATGCTGCAGTTCTTAGAAATCGCTGCACA
This sequence comes from Burhinus bistriatus, assembly GCA_013397275.1. NCBI lineage: Eukaryota > Metazoa > Chordata > Aves > Charadriiformes > Burhinidae > Burhinus > Burhinus bistriatus. The sequence goes on from VYXH01010789.1 coordinate 168,808, forward strand.
GTAACGCAGGAGAAAACACCTTATAACTCCACATGTGCTCCTGCAAGCAGCACAGCCAGAAAAGATCTGTTACGGAGGGCGACGCGAGCTTTCTAGAAGATTCAGAGGAATTCTTTGGCAGGAACAGCAGTCCACAAACAGTGTGACTCAAAAAGGAAAAACAATCCTTTTACCCATCTGTGTCGAGGCATGCGGGAAGGTTTCAAAGTCAAGCAAATAGTTTTGGCAAATACGGGCATGGAAAATGCTCCCTCTCCACCAGTGGAGACTATTCCAAAGTTAGCTGCTAGTGCTGCTGGATCTGTCGCGTTGCTCCTCTCTCTCTCCCCCCTAGCACAGCAAACTCAAATAATGTTTTGGGGCTACTTTCATTCCAGCCGACTGCTTTGGAGCCCTGATTTGAGGTGTGCTCTGTTTTCTAACAATAATGGTAATGAGCAGCAATGGGAAAGCAGTCAGGCCCTAAATGGTGCAAACGAAACCTTTGAAATTCACAGTGTTCTCCTCCTTCTGCAGTCACTGCTGACAGACTGAGGGGGTTTTGCTCTAAGGAAAAATAATAATTTAGGGATTAAAAAGCTGTAGAGATGAATAGATGAGGCTGCAATGCCACCGGACTACAGGGATGCAACCAGCTGCCATTTTGCAGCAACCTCAGGAAACCAGAACTCTACTAAACACTTTGAAATTTAAATGCCCTCCTTAGGGCCCTGATTCTGCAGAAATTCTGACCAGTAACTATGGCTCAGCAAGGTTCACAGGCTTGGCCCTAAAGGTTAGCTCCCAACTGGGAAGCCCTTAAAGATTTAAGGCTTATGGGGTTTAGATCTGACTGGTGAAAACAATAAACAGCATCTCGAAATTTCAGTTTAGCAGCTAGATAGATTAGTACCTGGTATTGATTTCTCTGTAATCTTTACATACATACACAGAACAATGAGTGTTTCAGAGAAACTAATCCATTCAAAACCACTGGGCACTTTATCTGACTATGCAAATGCAATTACACAGTATTTCTCCAGGGTCAAGCACATTGTAATCACAAGGATTGCAGTACTCCTGTACTTGTCCTGCTTGAAATATAAACCTGATGAATTTAGTAGAAGTTACAAGTAGTCCGTTTGGCACATCATAGTTACTGCTATTTTCTAGACCAGACGAAGTTCTTCCCCACAATGCAAAAAAATATTATCATCTTATATGTGATAGGCTTCCAGGCAGTCTAAATTGCCCTACCCCAGGCAGACTTCTACTGACTGAAAATACCAATCAAAGCCCTGTAATTTTGGTATAAGCAATATATATATATATATTTCTGTGTGTATATATGTATGTGTGTGTATATACACCCACACACCCCTAATGGTGATTGATATCAAAGGCATCAAAACACGTCTTTTCCCCAAAAAACATCCTGACTACTCATATGTACTAATTGTAATGCTAACAAAATAATCCAGAAAACAAAATCCTTAGAACTTCTGAAGATTAAACTCCAGAAGATTATTATTTAAGTTGATTACCTAAATATAACTTAGGTTCCTGACTTTAGAATCTTACGTTTTCAGATATAGGAGTGTTTGAAATATAGTTAATTCAACTCTAACCCCAGAGAACTAGGTATCTGCTTTACAATATCAACCTTTTTTCTTCCAATGGCTTATGTGACATTTCTTTTCTGGAGCTATTTCAGTTCCTTTATTTGAGTGCATCCCAGAAGGCAAAGCAGAGAAGGAGGATCAATAAAGCAACAATAAAATACATCCTGAAAACAGACCTTCCTCCATACTGTAACAGCAGAGTTATTCATGCAGACAGGCGTATAAAATACGTTTAGGACTGAGGGGGCAGGTGCTTTTAAAAATAACATGATTCAGTAAATATCATTTTTTTGATGTAACCACAGTTATAAGAAACCTACTTGGCATAAGCTTATCTCACTAAGCCACAATCACACATCTGTCTTCCACATCATGTCTTGAACTCTGTGCTCTGCATCCAGCACCATCCAGAGCTCCAGGCAGGCCCTGAAGTCGTCTTTCCTCAGATCCTTAAATACAGCAAGCCTTGCAGGGGAGCTCTGCAGGAAGCTTCTGGCTCCTGCAGGTCATTAGCAGTGTTCTCATTCATCTGTGCAGAATATTGCTCCTTGTCCCTAAAAATGGGACAGGGAAAAACAACTGCAAGCTATCCGTAGGAAAGAGAAAAAAATGTAATACTACAGCCTATGCTGAAACGAGAGAATTGTTTTGGCCTGACAGTACGTGAGTTTTTTCCTTAACATGAAACTAGTATCAGCATAGATCAGCCCGATCCCAGCAGCCTAAGGACCTCTTTCACTCTTCCTCTCTCTGACTGGCTCCTGTCCTTCCTAACGTGCTCTTCCAAGCAGCCGTGAAGACACTGGGCCTGGCTTGCCCTTCGCTGTGGTCATTCACTGCACCTAGAACAGCCTGGGTTCAGCTGTGACTCCCAGGCTGGGTGCTGGGAGGAGGAGACAGCAAAAGCATATGCTTCTTTCTATTCACTTTTTTGGTGCTCATAATAATTTCCTGGCCCCACCACCACTTGGGGAAGCTTTACGCCTCGTTACTCATGTGCCCCCTTTGCAAGGAATTCTTCTTGACAGCAGAGAGGAGGGGGAGAGCAGTAGAAAGAAAAGAGGAGGGAATAGATCATCAGTTGAACCTTTAAGAGAATGCTCTTCCACCGCCTCCCATCCTAACCACGCACAGCTGGCACGGCAGCCAGGGAGCGGTTCCACAAGAGCTTGCATCACAAACCGAGGACACCCACGCTTTACTTGCTTATTTACTTGCACATGCCATTTTGGAGTCTCTCCATCTCTGAAGAGGGCCCCAGCTGGTTTTAAAGCTGTGCTTTTGTTTGTAAAAATGTACTCATATTTTGTGCATAAAACTAAACCAAACCTCAAAATAACTCCAGTTATTCAGCCAAATTATATTCACATTGGAGTGGTGAAAGTGGGCGTCAACATGATTGTGTGTGTGTGCACAACACATATAGACGTAGAGAGCTTCATAGTTTTTGGTAAGCATATTTGCAAATGGAATATAAACAGAAATTCTTACTCATAAACATGGATCGAGACACTGAATGTTTTTCTTGTGAAATTTCAGTATTACTCCTTATCTGGGAAACTTGGATAGTTTCTTCTTGCCAAAGTAAAATATATCTTAGATTCACGAGACTGAAGAATTACATTCTGGTACTTCATGACCAGGGCCACTTGGCCAAGAGCAATCAGCTTGTTCAGATGTCTCAGGGAACCCTTATCTTTCGGTGAATCAAGCCTCAGTGTCTGCAGATCTCTGGTCCTGTTGGAGGCTCATCATCTGGGAATCACAGCCCTTCACATTCTCATCCTCTCCTCTGTTGGCAGAAACATCCAGCAAAAAAACATGAGTTGTGCATGCTGCACTCCTCCTCTGCTTTAGAGACTTAGTTGGTTAGTGTATTCATTAGGGATGATGTTTAAGTCCCACCAAGGCTGTTCTGGTAATAACACTTAGTTATTAACACATAGTTAACAGACATCAGATGATTGGACTTTCTTCCAAATATGCAGAAAAGCTGACATCACACGGGAATTAACAAAGATGTTGGCTGGGCAGAGATAAAATTTCTACTTGTTTCAAGTGGTTCCGAGCACCTAAAACCCTTTTACAAATCACAGTCATGCTGTCTCATGCTCAAACCAGGGTGCTGCATGTCTTGTTGAATCTACTGATTACCATGTCACTGAGGCAGTATGACTGCTGCCCGGGCAGTCACTGATGCTCATTTCAAGCCAGAACAAGAATAAACTTTATCCACTTTAGTTTTCTTTCATCTAAAAGACTAAGAGAATATAACATTCCACCAAGAGCATTTTGTGTATGTATCTGTCCCCAGGAGCTACCCCACTGAACTGGGCCCCACTGACTGTCTTTACAGACAAGCTAGCCCACTACTACTACGCTCAGAGACTGCCATCGTGAAAAATCACCCTGTGCTTCTGCACCCACCTTTCGCTCCTGTGTTTCAGATGAAGTAGCTCCCCAGTGGCACAGCTGCTGTGCGAAGGGCTTGACCCCCATTCCAACTCTTGCCCTGCCAGCACCAGCCCTCATGCAGTCATGGCACAAAGCTGCTCCAGGTGAAAGCCATCCTTTGCTTTTTGCTGAATTAGTTTTAAGGTGGGTCACTGCCTCCTGGCGCACAGTGTGGCTGCATGAGTGCTGGGCACAGCAGTGAGGAGAGGGCAGAGCAGGCCGGGGGAGAGGAGCTGGAAGCGGGCGGATGACTTCTTCCCGCAGCACTGCCAACTTCCAGTGATGATGGAGCTGAGGCACTGGTCCAGTATGGATGAGTAATCCTGCTGCCTTCTGCCATCTTCCCTGTATACAGCAAATAAGTGACAAATAATACAAATGTGAAAATTCAGGATATGTAGCAGTAGTAGTAGATACAAAGTTTTCATGTGGATGATTAGGCCTTTATTAAGTTCTCTGGCAATAAATCATCATGGAGAAGATATATTACAGCTTTCTGCAGATTCAAGAAGGTTATCTATTTTCTGCAAAGCCATTTTTATGCAAGCTCGAGTTAGAGACGGAAAAACAAACAACCTGGTAGTTAGTGGGAGGTATGGGAGGGAAACACGGTTCCCAAGGTCTTAGAAAAGGAGGCTGCTGCGAAAAGCCATCTGTTTACTGTGCTCTTAGCAGGACCGTACAGAAATGTCCCCTTTAGGCAGTGTAGTTATTAACAAATGTAAAGAAGCCGTAAGCGAGTGTTGGAACATGGTTTCAGTCTGTTTTTTTCCTTTTATGGTAAAGCTGCCAACTTGCTGCTTCATTGTGATAAACCATCTGATTTTGTTTGTGATTAAGCAGAGCTAGCTGGTCTATCAGGAACAGAGGGGCATATGATTCTTACAAGCAATCTGGAGGTGTTTGATGAAAAAGCTAAGCAGATTCCAGAGAAAAAAAATGCCAACTGTATGTTTAGGAAAGCTGGTGGGGTTTAGAATGTAAATGTAGATCTCTATGCTATTAAAAATTTGAGGAGAAAATAAAAAAAAGTCCCAAAACATCTAATATAGACATACAGGGAGTGGATATGATAGTCTTCCAGGTAGTGTCAAATTTTTTAAAAAAACATTAACCAAAAAGATATTGGAATCTAGAAGACATACTTTGTTGCTTTTTAAGACCCAGGAATTATGTTTAAGGAGTTTTATTTATGCATGTCATTCTCTTCTGATAGATCTACCCAAAATAGGGCACAGTCCTTTCTGTATAGAATAAAATATTCCAGAACAGAAATATGAGTAACTGAACAGGAGAGCCCTTGAAAGTAGATGAGATCAGTATCTGCAGCTCACGTCATAATAGAATAAGATTGGATTTCCTGGTACGTTTCATCCTCACCTTTGCCATTTGTTAGAACTGAAGAAGGAAATAGAGTAACATCTGGAATTCTCCCTCCATGAACGTGCACAGGACAGTTTGTCAGCATGAGGCTTCACAGTACAGGCTGCGCAGTTCAACAACGCAGGCCTGAAAGCTTCGAGACTTCAATGGCTGCCAAACACAAGGGAAGTTAGAAGGGGATAAATCCAATGACCAAGAGAGAAGCCTGCAAGAATGCCATGGGGTTGTTCACCTACAGGCAAATCACATGGGTCCAATCCTGGAAGGCTTTCAGGCTACAAGAGAAAGCTGAAAGCAAATAAATAATTTTTATTTTCCCCCCCAAGAACCCCCAGTAGCCCTCAAGAAAGTTACTGTCGGAAGCACAAAGTGCTGCTTCACCAGAAGGCACTCTTGGAGAGCCAGCAACCAGCTAGAAGTCCCTGCTTACAGTTTGAGTCCTTCCAGGACCAAAGACCCACCTTTCCTTCCGTTTCCCTCTTATTCCCATTTCAGCAGGATTTGTTCCCTGTACCTGCATGAGGGGCTGGGCTGGTTGAGCCCAAAGAAATTCAGTAACTCAGGCTTGACTTGCGCAGCCTGTTGTCTGTCCCAGAGGGCACTTGGTGCAACTTCTGACCTTCCTAATCCTTCTGCTCTTACATTTCAGCAAAGCTGCCCATACACGTGCACTCATGCAAACCCCTGTGGTGGGCCAGTTTATGAGATACCTTCAGGAATGTTTTTTCACTTGCTGGGGAGCAAAAGAAGGGCAGCAGTGGGCAGCAAAGAGTAGTGAGGAAATACTTGGCTTGGAGGAGACCAACTTGTTCTAATGTTCCCTGAGCTCAGAAATTCCACTGGCAACTCTGTATCAAGGAGTCACTTTTATTTTCTTTATGGTATTTATGGGTTTGTGATGCAATATCAATATATGCCCATGGTTTCTATTTACACAACAGTGTATTTTTAGCAAAAATTCTACTTTTTTAACTTAGAAGAAAGCCTAGTTCGTATCCTGCAGTGAAAAAAACATGGCTCACAGCTCCTTTCCTCCCAAATGTTTATGTGGAAGAGTCCTGCCATGCTGATTACTGACAAATATCTGCAATAGAAATGTAATGAGTCATCTTGCACCAATTTACCGAATAAAGCAGTTAAGTGGCACCATTTGCCATGTGAGTGATCAATAAGGCAGTTAATGTTATAGCTATTGAGGAACTGGGAGTAAAACAGTTGTTTAATATCAATACAAGACATAGCAGAATCCTTTACTGCTTTTCCTAGACTGGCTGTGGTCCAGGCAGCAATTACAACTTGCAAGCTTAATCGGTCGAATTTATCTCCGTTATCTTTACACAGTACAGAAAGCTTGTTTATCTCATGGTATTTATTACATAGAGAGTCAGCGATAGGGGCAAGTAATCACATAGGTAGCCCTGCAAGTCACCCCACAGACTGAATAAAAGGAGGGAGGACCAGAGGCTCCACTGGGCTAATGCTAGCTCTGCATTTGATAAATAATGCCAAACCATACAGAAACACTTGCTTCTGCCTTAATTATCTGCCTCAAGTCTCAGATGTGTAAACTATGCACAGTTTTCAAAAATGTATTTAACCTGCCTGGAAATTTGTTTTCCTAAGCCAGATTTTTCTACAGCGTGGACAAGGCAGTCTGTGACAGCCTTACTCAGAGAAGGGCCAACTTCAGCGCAGGGCAGGTTGCTCAGAGCCTCATTCAAGTCTGCTTCCAAATAGCTCCCCGGGTGGAGATACCACACCTCTCTGGGAAACCTGTCCCAATGTTGGACCATTCCCACAGTGAAAAAAATTGTTCTACTTCAGAACTGATCACAGCAAACACGCTAGTCATGTGTCTTTACATAGAGGGCAATTTGTAAAGCCTCCTGTTACCACAGACTTTTCTCGAAGTCTTGCTTCAATGGAGCTTTACAAAATAGTTTAGCATTGCGGAGCACATTATGAAACCTCAGTACGTGTTCATCGTCCATCACAGCCTAGAGGTCTTAGCCTGAGATCAGCCTTTTGGTAGAAAATTCTGTGTAAACGTTCGGAAGAGAAAGAGAAAATCTGACTTCAAAAGCATAAGCAGGGAGGAAGGCTGCAAAAGTAGGTTGTGAAGCTAGGATGTAATCCTAAACCTTCCTGCAGCATTACAGCGTCCTGGACTCTGCTGCGCAGAAACCTTTTACGTGCCTCTCATAGTAGAAATGGAGATTTTGGCCCACTATTTTATAAATCTTGATCCAAAATGTGTTTGATGGTCCTGTTCATAGTAAAAAGCATGAAGAATACTTATGCATTTGTTGACATGCTCCTGTAAAATATGTGAAGTATCTTATCTTATTCTATGGAGGACATCTCAAAGAAATTACTTGTCCTCTTGATAAAAGTTGTCTCTCAGTCTGAAATGAAATAGAGAGTACGTTATCAAGCTATTTGAACTGCTCTGCTTTCAAAATGCAAAGCTTTGCATGACCAGCTTAAAACATTTCAGTTTTTGATGCCTTATCTGTCCAGACTTTGTCTCAAGTGGGCTGCTAGCCATACTTCATAAGCGTAGCAAAAACTTGAGTTTCATGTTTGAAATTTTCAGTTATAATCTTCTTATAGAGAGCCTGATCTTTTTGCTGTCCTCATTACAGTTCATCTCTAATGGAATTTACAAAAAATATTTTTGAACTCTTAACCTTTTGTTCATTTTTTTGTACAAAATATTTCCATTAGAGATAGTTATTTAAATGCAAGGGCAAATTAAATAAGATATGAACCCAGTTCTTTTGACTAATCATGGATTGCCAGATTTTGGAAGGTCTAGGCTGTTCAATGTAAATCCTTGTAAATATAAGTGCTTCTGTCAGGAGAGCCATTTTCCCCAATTAATGGATTGTATTTCTTTATTCACAGATCGAGAAGACCAGTCTATCCTGTGCACGTAAGTAAACTAATTTTAGAGTATCTCAATATTACAATGTCTTTCTTTATTCAAAATTGATTCAAATTCTGATGGAACAGATACATTCTCCTCACTTTCAGTAAGCTTGAACTCCAGTCCTAAATCTACTCCTGTAGATTTACCTGTTGATAAAATAAAAAACAGGTATTAGAGTCAGAGGAAGTCTTCAATGCATAAACTTATTTCTTTAAATCGACTTGCTGAATTTTGAGATTTAAGAGTTTACAATGAACAATTGGGGAGTGTGATTGTAAAACTGTGTGTGCAGGCAGAACAAGGGATTTTAAAAGGTTCCCAGAGGAAGCTGAGGAACTGAAAAGACTGAGGACCACAGAGCATCCTTGGTATTTACTGAACTGCTTTTCATTTTCAACTGTTGGTGGCTCGCCATAACTTCCTAGTTCAGTTGTCATTGCAGAAAAGTGTGATCTTCCATGTTGATGCTGTTGTTTTGTGCTGTTTGCTTATACTGTAGCTAGAACAGGAAGGTTTGTTATGTCCCTGCTGGCAGTGGTCACCGCTGGAGCCAGTGCAGGAGGCAGGGGTGTGTTGGCTAAGAGGGGTCAGCAGAACCACACAGGTTGGACCTTTCTGCAGTCTCTACGTAATCGGTTTAGGCAATAGTGAAATACCAGCTAAGCCAGCCCTGGTTTGAACCTTCTGATTTTTCTGTGTCCCGGCTTGCGGAAGGCCTCCTCCTTGAGTTTTGACCTGCCAGCGCTCAGGCAGCACCACCGTGGGGGGGGTTCAGCTGTTCTACCATGGGTCAGGCAGTGATTTTATGGCAATAAGCTTTGCTGTGCACAACTTACTACTTCAAAAAATCCCATTGGTGTATCATTCCTACCTATTTTGCAAAACACTCAGACTGTTGAATTGGACAGGGATCTCCTATTTGACCTTCAGTTTTGACCATTTCTCCATTCCTCTGTTGCTAGTTAGTTGGTTTTATTTACTTGAATGCCATCAAGGATACTTTTGACATAATTTTGTGTTTGTTGTATTAGGCATCTTCCAGTTTTCCTGATCAAAGGTAGGATTTGATTCTGTGTAAATACTAATTATTGTTTGCAGAAGGTGGCGTGCATATTATTTATAGCAGGCTCATGCAATGATGCTGTAGTCTGTCAAGTATTGTAAATACACATAGTCCCAACTTGAATGAGTTTTAGGTTACCTATGAAAATGTGACTACTGACTGACTGAATATATATTTAGAGTTTTTAAAAAGCACTGCTACAGATCACCAGCCGTACAGTTACTTGTAAGTGCCACTGCTGACTGGAAAAAATTTATCACCTAAGAAAAAGTAAAAATTATATACTGTATCTAGTACCATAATGGCTAGCATAGCTCTGACCTCTGTTGTAATAAGATTTCATTACATGTAAGTATATCAATCAATAATCTGTCTAAAAATTCATTAATACCAAAAAGAAATCTAAAATTGGAGCAATGATGAAATAAAAATTGACCATCACATTCTTCCCAGGATGAAAGATGTCATGGTAATGAAGACTAATTTACAATATGCATTTCCTCCTTCTATTCCTGTACTTAGTTTATTTTTCCATCAGTAACTCTTCAGATCTTCTTTTAACTTTGGAATATTAGGATATTTAAGAAAGGGACTTTCTTTTGCAAATCTATGCCTTTTTGTTCATGAAAATACATTAAAGCATCCACTTCTGACAGCTACCATATATTGAAAATACTTTTTTTTTTTCACCTGGCCAGCTAAGCTGGAAACATAAGAATGAAATGTCTTTCCCATTTTGAAAACAGCCACAGTAAGTGATTCGTGGAGATGTTTAGAATAACTGTTTTATGTTGGATTGGCATCATGAGCCATAGCTGAAAACAGTCCTCACACATGTCTTTTAAACTAAAAAGATTAGTCAAGCTAAAACCAATGTACACAACTTTAACCACTACTGGTTTATCATCTTTGTCGGCCTTATTTGGCTGTACAGAAAGAAGAAAGTTCACTTGGCTTTCAGCTGGGTAGCTGTGAACTAAAACAATTTGCATTATTTTATAGAATTGCTAAAAATTCTAGTAAATTATCTTTTTGCCTAAAATACGTACCAGCTACTGAAGACTTCATGGCATTGATCAGCTGGGATCTTTTCTTTAAATAGCTACAGACTCAAACTTTCCAAGGCCTGGTACCTAAATTGTAAAAAATGTAGCTGTAAGGATTCACATATAAGTAGTTGTGGATGCTGCCAAAAATTCACTTATGTTGAGCGATGCTGCAGTGTAGACTCTTGTATTCTTCCACTTAGTGCTACGCATCTCCCACAAATAACTTTTTGCTATTTACCTTATGGGAATTCAGCAAGATAGCCAAAATACTGGTGTCAAAGTGCAAGGAGAAACTGTGCACTTTATTTTTAAGTACTCTGTGGTGCGTGCTTTGTACTACTTCTGCAAAGTTATTCCATTGTTAGTAGAGCTCACCTGGAAACCAAAGGCCTGGTGGGATGCTGAGTACCTGGGACTAGCCTGAAATGCTGCTGGGGCATAGGCAGGGGCATAGATCTGAGAACTAGGTGTGATTCCCTGTTTCTAAGTATAAATATATCCATTCTCAGGACTTCACCCTCAGCTCATTGAACCTACCCTCATGTGGTTAAGTATTGTTTGCATTCTTTTTCAATCCCAACCCTTTGTGTGATTAACTGTGGTATGTTTACAATGCTCCATCTGTCTTTAATGCTCTTGGGTTCTAATGCTTCCTCAGAATTCCCCATCTTTCCTAGATTTCATCATTTCCTCTAGATTTTATTAATAACTACACATGTACTGCGTTTGATCTACTCTCCTCTGTGCGCACATCCTTTCTTCTGCTTTCCCATGGGCAGCATCACTGAACATCCTCTCAAGTCTCCCTGCCAGTCGCTCTCTGCCACTTTACAGCCTTAAAACCCCACATCCTATCATGCACATTTACAAGCTGCCTCTCTGAAACGTAAGAAACTTTATACCATGGCTGTGCTTACTAATATATCTGTGGCTGCATTATTATAACGTAACGTAACGTAACNATTGAAAATACTTTTTTTTTTTCACCTGGCCAGCTAAGCTGGAAACATAAGAATGAAATGTCTTTCCCATTTTGAAAACAGCCACAGTAAGTGATTCGTGGAGATGTTTAGAATAACTGTTTTATGTTGGATTGGCATCATGAGCCATAGCTGAAAACAGTCCTCACACATGTCTTTTAAACTAAAAAGATTAGTCAAGCTAAAACCAATGTACACAACTTTAACCACTACTGGTTTATCATCTTTGTCGGCCTTATTTGGCTGTACAGAAAGAAGAAAGTTCACTTGGCTTTCAGCTGGGTAGCTGTGAACTAAAACAATTTGCATTATTTTATAGAATTGCTAAAAATTCTAGTAAATTATCTTTTTGCCTAAAATACGTACCAGCTACTGAAGACTTCATGGCATTGATCAGCTGGGATCTTTTCTTTAAATAGCTACAGACTCAAACTTTCCAAGGCCTGGTACCTAAATTGTAAAAAATGTAGCTGTAAGGATTCACATATAAGTAGTTGTGGATGCTGCCAAAAATTCACTTATGTTGAGCGATGCTGCAGTGTAGACTCTTGTATTCTTCCACTTAGTGCTACGCATCTCCCACAAATAACTTTTTGCTATTTACCTTATGGGAATTCAGCAAGATAGCCAAAATACTGGTGTCAAAGTGCAAGGAGAAACTGTGCACTTTATTTTTAAGTACTCTGTGGTGCGTGCTTTGTACTACTTCTGCAAAGTTATTCCATTGTTAGTAGAGCTCACCTGGAAACCAAAGGCCTGGTGGGATGCTGAGTACCTGGGACTAGCCTGAAATGCTGCTGGGGCATAGGCAGGGGCATAGATCTGAGAACTAGGTGTGATTCCCTGTTTCTAAGTATAAATATATCCATTCTCAGGACTTCACCCTCAGCTCATTGAACCTACCCTCATGTGGTTAAGTATTGTTTGCATTCTTTTTCAATCCCAACCCTTTGTGTGATTAACTGTGGTATGTTTACAATGCTCCATCTGTCTTTAATGCTCTTGGGTTCTAATGCTTCCTCAGAATTCCCCATCTTTCCTAGATTTCATCATTTCCTCTAGATTTTATTAATAACTACACATGTACTGCGTTTGATCTACTCTCCTCTGTGCGCACATCCTTTCTTCTGCTTTCCCATGGGCAGCATCACTGAACATCCTCTCAAGTCTCCCTGCCAGTCGCTCTCTGCCACTTTACAGCCTTAAAACCCCACATCCTATCATGCACATTTACAAGCTGCCTCTCTGAAACGTAAGAAACTTTATACCATGGCTGTGCTTACTAATATATCTGTGGCTGCATTATTATAACGTAACGTAACGTAACGTAACGTAACGTAACGTAACGTAACGTAACGTAACATAACATAACATAACATAACATAACATAACATAACAGTAACCTGGGCTGCATCAAAAGCAGCGTGGCCAGCAGGTCAGGGGAGGTGATAGTGCCCCTCTACTCCACTCTGGTGAGACCCCACCTGGAGTACTGCATCCAGCTTTGGAGCCCTCAACATAAGAAGGACATGGGCCTGTTGGAGTGAGCCCAGAGGAGGGCCACGAAGATGATCAGAGGGCTGGAGCACATCTCCTGTGAAGACAGGCTGACAGAGTTGGGGTTGTTCAGCCTGGAGAAGAGAAGGCTCTGGGGAGACCTTATTGCCACCTTTCAGTACTTAAAGGGGGCTTATAAGAAAGACGGGAATAAAGTTTTTGGCAAGGCCTGTTGCGAAAGGACAAGTGGTAATGGTTTTAAACTAAAAGAGGGTAGAGTTGGACTAGGTATAGGAAGAAACTTTTACAATGAGGGTGGTGAAAAACTAGAACATGTTGCCCAGAGAGGTGGTAGATACCCCATCCCTGGAAATATCCAAGGTCAGGTTGGATGGGGCTCTGAGCAACCCAATCTAGTAGATGTCCCTCCTCATGGCAGGGGGGTTGGACTAGGTGACCCTTAAAGGTCCCTTCCAACCCAAACTATTCTATGATAACGTAACGTAACGTAACATAACCTAACATTATATACGATATATAATACTGCACTAAGGGTATGAAGCATTATTTTTTGTGCCTGAAAATTAAGGCAGTTAAGACTTTTCCATCCTTGCGTTTTGGTCCCTGTACTGTTCTGGGCAGCCTTCACTGCTCTGCCTGGCTAATTGCTGCCTGCGCTTAGGCCTCCCCCACTGCAGTCTCTCTTCTTTGACATCTGAGTTGGCTGTGAAACATTCTGTATTCACTCTTGCAAAGACCATGCTGGTCTGTGTTGACCAGCACATTAGATGTTGCTGAAGGAAAAATCCCAAGAAATCTGTCCAGTTACTCAGAGACCTGAGTAACCTCGCTGCATCAGCAATTAAGCGTGAATTGGAGTAAGCAATGGCCAGTGAACAGGCTTGTGACTTTTCAAGCTTCTTCCAATGTAAGTAGAGGCACCAGCCCTCAAAGGAGACTTCTGGCCTTTGTTGTTTGATTTCTAAAGATACAAGTGGATTCTTCTGGAATTTTCCAAAGGTTTTTTACTAAAAATTCCACAGGTGCTTATTTGCATAGCTAACTACATGAGTGTTTTAAAGATCTCCTCTTAAACCTGTGTGATCTTGGGGTTATCATATTTTTGCCACTTCCTGAAAAGAGTGGGTAGAATATTTTCTAGAAAGCAGATGTGGCTAAAAGGACTGTGCACAAGTTTCAGTTAAACAAAAATCACCTTAAATGAATGAGAAAAAAATCTGATCAAAATTCTGAATGTTTGGTGTAATATGAAGCCTATGAAAACAAATGCTTGTTAAATACTTGATTTCTACATATAATCAAATACTTTTGCATTACCTTTTACTTTTTTTATATATGCATTTAGTTAGAATAGCTTCTATAAAAACATATGGTAGCAGGGTGCTAGTTCCACTTAATCTGATACAGTAACAGACAAAATACTGGGTGAGGCAGTGACGATCCTGCCTTTTTCCCATTCCTCCCCTCACTCTTTTTGGCCAAACCCTCCAGAGCCTCACCCAGCCATGGGACCTCAGCCCGCTTTCTCCCCTGACGCGTGTCAAGAAGCAGAGTCATCCAGAACATCCTCCAAACTACAAAGCCCCATTAGTCAAAAAACTCCTCCACGAGAGAGCTAAGCTCTTTCCTTTCCCAGCTCACTAAATCTCAAAGGCTGGAGCTGGCAAGCGTTGCTGCCTGGCCCTTCTCCCATACAGATATCTTGTGTAGCTTTAGACCCAGGCTGGAGCTTGGTGCTGAACCAGCTCAGTCTCTTTTGGGAATTTTTTGATAAGTAAAATAGTAGGATCAGTGGGCTGGCTTCCAAGGTGGGTCTCTAGTTGGGTACACTGGTCTAGGACAAAGCTTTTCATTATTTTTGCACATCTCGTACTGCAGGATGAAGCCTGCCAGACCCTAATGTGATTTAGAGCACCTCATTGACTGCTCTGTGCACAGAGGCTTCCCGCAGTGCCAGCACAGCCAGATTAAGAGATGTGTGAACGGGCAATTTTTGTGGTTCATGGCTTACTGAAACAAATGCTGAAAATAAATTCTGCTGTTACTGTTTAGGTGTTTCCAAAAGTGGAATTAAGCTAAGCCTTAGATCATAATATTAATATAGAAAGCTTTCAAATTTTCAACAAAAAAAATACACTTTTTAAACAGACTTTTCCCAGTTATACCCAAACATACAAGAGTCCTAGCTACCCCACAGGCTCATCCCACAACAGTGGGGCCAACTTCCTAGTCTCACCTTGTCCTAATTCGGAAATGTATTCTAACTGGGATAATTTTCATTTAAGGTGAAGGAAATGGAGTCACGGAGGATTTAGTACCTTATGTGGTACAAAAACTCTGTTATAGCTGAGTACTATATACATGAGCTTATGTGCTTTAAATCCTGTACTGGGTTCCTAAAACAATGCCTGGCAAAAAATGAGGGAAGAATAAATTTAAACTATGCCACACAATGTGAGAGTGGTGTTTTTAACAGAGCAAGCCTGCAAGCCTAGTGGACGCTTTTGCTCTGGGAAAGCCAGGGAGCTTCTTAGGAGGAAAACATGTATGAGAAGCAGATAAAGCACTGCTGTTGGCCTGATCAGAACTGCGCAGTGGGACCTGCTTTTGATCTGTTTTTTGTGTTGCCCGCCTGAGCTGGGTGCAAAGAACAACACTGGCAGCAAACGTGCTGCCTATCTGTATGGCAGGCAACAAGAATTCTGTGAGATGTTTCAGTTAAACTAATGATCAGTCCACTCCCAAAAGATCATGATTAGGACAGTGATAACAGCGTTTATATCGTGAACTCCCACTTTAAAACGTAATATAGGGGTAAAGACTGAGGAAAACAGGCATTCAGAAGAGAGAAGCAGATGCCTCCTGGGAGGAACCCTGTTGTGTACAGTCCATGCCAAAACCACTGAAATATGCTTGCAAAAAAAAAAGACCCATCTTTAAAAATTCAGTCACTGAGCTCAAAAGAGCATGTACATTTTAAAACAGGTGGGATTTGTCATACCACCTCACAATGGAACTTGTTTCTGCCACCCCAGAAATGACGGTATTTCATGGCAGATGCAGACAAAAAAAACAGGATGGCCAATTCTGTTGCAGCTCAGTAGTTCTAGGAAGAATTTCATCCACCTGTGAAGTGGACGAAGAGATTCACGTGCTCTCCTCCTCCTGAGTCTTCCCCCTTGATGTTTAGAGGCATTGAACCTGATCTAGTCATTCCTCCTCATTAATTAGTTTTCAAACACATGGTATTTTATCACTGAGACGAAATCTACAGCCGTGATGTATCCTTCAGAGTCTGAGGGCTACTAATGTTGTTTAATGAATACTTGTTCATCAGACCAGTCTATTGTCATGGATATTTGAAAAATGATCTGATGTGTTGAAAAATTAAATTTATTCATCAGCTATGGATATCATTCTTCAATATTTATTGACCTTAGAGATTTTTTCCTACTTGTAGCTGTTGAGATCCTGTCTGTTTTCCATTTCATGTTGAAGAACTTTTTATTGTCCACTTCAAAAGGAAGTTAAAGCCTCACAGTTTATCTACAGAAACTAGGAAAACCCTCAGCCTGTGCAGGAACAAAGAGTTAAGGATGAAAGCACAGAACAAAATGTTAAGTAACTTAAGCATTACAGTATGGTAGGATAATTACAAGTAAAATGATGCCATTTATGGTAATACTCACAGGGATTCAGGGGAAAGCCAAATGATGGGCACTGTTGCCCTGGGAGAAAGGAAATGCAATTCACGTAGCGATGAACTACAAATAGCCTTTAATAAAAAGGAATAGTTCAAAGCCCAAGGTTTGTTTGAAGAAAGTTTTTTTATTATTTTTTTTTTCCAAAGAAACAAAGTTGTAAGGTAGATTTATTTGAAAACTTTGTATGCATGTGTCTTCAAATTGGTGTGCTTGGTTTGGAATTGTTCCCAGGACACTTAATTTTTATCAATAAAACATGGAACTGTTTTAGCACTGAAGCCCAGGCAGAGATGAATCCAGCCTCTAAACTGTGCAAATTAACCCAGGTCTTGTGAAAAAGAACATATCCGTCTCAATTATTTCTGGTTAAAACACTAAAAGCCAGAAGAAACACTTCTCACCATGTCGTACCTCAGGCAGGAATTGTTTCTGGTTTCCTAAGGTTTACATCAATGTCATCCTGTCTTGAAAGTTCTGCCCAGCACTTACTCATATTTTTTATGTCCATCTATCACTGGTCTCTTGGTAGGGAAAATTAACTCCTGTATTTCCTAATTAGGAAAAGAAGCAGAACTGCAATGGATCCAGCTAAATAGTTTCAGTTTCAAAAGAGTTGACAAATATCCATGGGATTTTTTTAATGTATTGTTCTTTTTATTTTTAAATCCATTTTAGTTTAAATCCAAAGACAAAGAGGTCCAAGTTACATTTAGACTGTTGCCCTCTTCACAGCACTAGCTTGATACAGTTGAAAGCCCTAGTTTATTACATCCACACCCACTTTAATGCCCTTTTTGACTGCTGAGACAGGACAGTATAAAAACATTTTCCTGTATATAATCATCAGAGCCAAAGGTATCTAGAAGACATGAGACAGTGTAATGTGACACTTAGAGAGGGAAAAGTAGGCTGGAAATGTTCTTCTGAGAAAAGACTGTGTAAATCTGGCCCTTGTACCTGTACTTTGAAAATCAGTATTTTACTTTAAGAGAGGGCTTAAGAGTTGTAAATAAACTTAACCCTGAAAGTCCTCTGGGAGGTGAAAAGTTACCACTGCCTTCCTGCTACCCAAGGGCCACCGCATGGAGCACAGCCAGGATGCCAGCTCTGCTGGTCAGACATCTCCCCACACAAGATGCCCATCACTACCCGGTCAGCAGGGACACCTCAGGCAGTCCCAGCTCCGGTCCCACTGAATTCAAGGAGTGTTTGAACATGGAGTTCAGATCAGGCAGGATCATTTACTTATTTTCCAGCACTGATAAAAGCTGTTATTCTACTTTAATGCCAGAGTTTCAGAAAACTGTTGTATTACTGCTGATGTTTTTTCTTACTGCTGTACCACATCATAGTTAATGTTGTATTTTTTGGTCTTAAAATACAAGCAGACTCCCTGCCAGCTGCACTTCTCATAAATGTTCAGAGGCTGCCAAAGCAAGATGAACTGCTGCTCAAAAATGCATCATGTTTTAGAGTTGCCTTAAATGGCCCAATGTCCAGTCAAAATACTAATGGGACAGAGATATAGCTCTGATAACGTGTTTTTTGCATGCTGAAGTCAGGTGGATTTGGAGAGAGTGTTCTGGGGTAAATACTAACTGAGCTGGGCAGTTTCCAGTCCTGTTTCTATACACTAAATACATCACACAGCAGAAGGAGTCCACTAGTTACCTACCTTCTTTTGTGTTATTTTCTTTCCCCTCAGAGGTGAATCTGGTGCTGGCAAGACAGAAAATACCAAAAAGGTCATTCAGTACCTGGCTGTTGTTGCTTCGTCACATAAGGGCAAAAAGGACACCAGCATCACTGTAAGTGAGCTCTTCCGTATTCACCTCTTCTTCAAGCCCGTTCGGACTGTGCTGAGCCGACTGTGCTAACAGCAAGTCAATGTCTGCGGCTTGCCAAAGAGTCGACATATTAAGAGTACACAATTACATCACAGCTCTAGGTTTATGGAAAAAACCCTTTTGTTTGACACCCCCTTAGGCATCAAATCAGAATGTACTTTGCTAGAAGATAAATACTCATAGCTTTCCGTATGCATAGCACCTATTTATATCCTAGCTTGAAGGCCCTGAAGTCTGCAAGGGCTCGGGTCCTTATTTTACCCTTGGCCCTTGGCAACTAAGAATAGCAAGAAAGTCTTTAACTGGCGCATTGTCCAACTGCATCACAAAAATGTATACCAGCATTTAAACCTCCAAAGTTTTGACTGGCCTTGTTAGCAAGTGAGTTTTCTTACTAACTAGCAGAGAGTCCTAGTATAAAACTTGTATTTTCTTTTTACGCCTCTGTCAGAGAGAACAATTTTGAAAGGCACAATTCTTTTAAAGTATTTTCTTCCTTCAAAATTTGCAATAGTCTTGCCTTAGTGACTAAATTTCGTTTTCTTGCTCTGAACCAACATACAAGGTTATACCTGCCAGTTCCTAGAGATCATTAGGGTGGCTGAGGTTCTCAACTGTCTTTGCTGTTTTCAACAATACAACTCCAGGTCTTATGTCATTTCCAGCCTTTTGAATGTTACTCAAACTTCTGCAAAAAAAACCCCAAAAAACTAGCAATTCACTCTTACGACAAAAGAGGCTTAATTCGGGAAGATATTCCAGTGTCTCCCAAATGAAAGACTGGATCCAAAATAAGTAATTAGTAGGGTAGTGGGAAACGAAGTAAAAATCTCATGACCAGAGATGTGCTGGGTCTTGCAGCTGCCCTTGCCCACCCTGTATGCTAGCCAACAGAGGACTCCAGAGCACGGGGTGTGCAGCCCGGCCTCTTCCACTATAAATAATTGTTGTTTACATTCAGCAGACTCTGCTTTGGGGCAGGGGAGGGAGTAGATGTCCCTTTGGGTAGTATTTTCTAGATATTTAATCTGTGATTAAATTTAGTAGAAACAGTCCAAGCCTCAAGGCATCGTTTTCCTTTGTTGAATGTTTATGTAGAAAACTTACTTCTTCCTACTGGGTCCCTGCTCAGTGGCTGGGGGAAATGAACTTGTGGTTTCAAGGCCAACCCTAACGGCCATGTAACCGCAGTTACTGCTGACTCCTCTGGGGAATTACATGAGTCTCAGGATCAAACTGGCCCTGAGACAGACCTGAAGGCAAATATCCACCAGATGGGAGCCAAGAGAAAGTCTGAAGTTGTTCTACAACATGCTGACAAATAGTAATTCAGTGACTGGGACTGGTCACACTGCAATTTCAGTCATTAAAAAATAATGCATAGCAAAATGCCTTAGTTGCACCAGAGGAGAACTGGGGATTTCCCATAAAAATACCTGTCCTCGTCTGGTCCTGGGAGACTAACCTGGGACTGGATCCAAATCCCATCCCTTCACTTCAGGGTTGTTTTTTTTCTTCAGTTAAAAAGCTCTATATATGTTAATGGTATTTGTACTCTTGGTATGTCTGCAGTAGATTGTTTGTATTTGTATTCCTGGTTTATTTGCATGGAAACTGTGTATTGGTTATTTTAATACAGGAAAAACAATAAAAATGTCTGTGTAATGGAAATGATACTGACACTTGTTTTATACCACGTTATTCAATACAGCAAGGTCCATCTTTTTCTTACGTGAGTAACTTAGACTGTTTGATGTGTGTTTAAGGCACTGAGTGTAGATCTGCATGCTATTGTTGCACCTCGAAAATTTAAGAGAGATTTTGTTGAAATATGTTGTATGATATGATACGAAGCAACAATAGCGCCAAATGCTCTCACAAATCAACCCTAACTGTGTCAGGCTCCATGGTAAAAAATGAGGTCTGACACAGGCAGGGTCATCCTTCAAATATCACTCTCTTCTATATGTGTGTGTTCAAATTGCCATAGTTTGAATGAAATTTCCCACGATCCTGAAAGAGCCACTCAGCCTGAAATTGAGCTATGTGATTTCTGAATGACAATACCCAAATGCTTTCTGTGCTTCAGGTTGAACTTTTTAGGACTGTTGTGAAATAATTCCTAAACCTCACAGTGTTTGATTGATGTGGTTGGCTGCACGCTTTCCATTTGATACTGCTTTCAGTTTTACATTTTCATGTAACTGTTGAGAATTGTTCACATCCACGGAAGTTAGCATGTTCTTAGCTTGCCGCTATGATGTGTAACAGAGCAATTCCCACTGCAGCGTGTGTCTGCAGGCGTGTTAGGGCAGTTTCTTACAGGCCCCTATAGGCCCTCCTGTATTGTGGTGTACCATACCAGCGTACCAATGCTTCGGGAATATAGGCAGGTTTGCTGGCATACTCTTTCTGTTTCTGTGCCAGGCAATTGGGATTTTTTCTTTTATGGGCTCTTTTTTTCCCCATTCTGACTGCTGCCTCTCAGACTTTGGCTATGACAAAGGGCAATGCATTGCCTCGTAGTTAATTTCGTACTTAATTCGACAAGCTGTCTGCAAAAAACCTAATTCATTACTGGCACAGGCAACTCTGGAGTTCCGTGCACTTACAGCTGCATACAACGCTGTTAATTTGTAGCCACAGTTTTATACCACAACTTCATGGCATAGTTCATTTCTCACTAGAAGCAGGTGGTATCTGTCTCAGTTTAGCAGACAAGGCTCTATTTTAGCTGGCACCATCTGATTTCAGGAACACCCTACGCTTATACTGGAGTTTTTAAGTCCACAGAGTGTAACTGGGAAGAGGTGCTCAGTACAGAGAAACTTCGGGGACTTTTAGGAATTCATTCCTTATTCTAGGACTCCTATATCAGCTTGTTTGGAAATCTTCCTTCCCTCTTCCTTCAAGGCTTAAGTAGTAAAAGTTTTGGGTGATTTTTCGTGGGATTCTTCTTTTCTTTTTTTTGAAAATGCATTCTTGATACATGCCTTAGCTCTCAAAAGATCTATGCTCTCAGGAAGGTGCTCATTCTCCTGTCTCATGACCACATAGATAAGTTTAGCCATTTGTTAACAATCTGTTGCTTTTTATTGGTAATTTGAGGCAGCTCTCATCATTGCCACATAAGTGGTAAGACATTCAGAAATGGTATTTAGAAAAAGGTTACCACTTTTGCACACTAATTGGGAAGCACTTTCATTTTCCAAATTATTTCCCCTAGATTCAACCTAAATATTGCCTTACTTTCTAATTAAAATTATTTAAATGATATAATGTTATCTATCAAGGATTTTTTCCTTTTCAGGGTGAGTTATTTGAAATAACGCATTTTACTGCAGAGTAGTACTCAAAGAATAGGACAAGAAGGAAATGTGAAAGTGAGTGACCTCATAGGATAGAGCTGAATGAAAAGTTTAAAAAAGCTGTATTCATAAGCAAAAGGTTTTTTCAAGTTCCTTGATTTGTTTAGAAATAGGAGTATTAAGTGCATGCTTGTTTCACTGCATGATTTGTTTCATTAGCAATTGCCAATCACAATTAACAATATAATACGAAGTTTGTGTGTTTGCATGAGAATTCATTAGCCTACTTTGAAATAAATCAATGCATTTCCGTATTTAACCTAAATAGCCTTGCATGGATCATTATTAATAGACTCAATGAAATCTGCTTTGTAGCTTTGTGCTGCATTACATTAAAATGATTCTCGGCAAGTTATTCTAATTACATCGTCATTTGCTAGCAAAGGATCTCAATAAACTAACTTGAAAAAGACGTGCTAGAGGTTCCTTTAAGAATACCCCTTCTAAAAATGATATTAAACTGGAAAAAAAATTTTACATCGAATGACCCTTTTTTTAAGAAAGGCCAGTCATGATGCTAAACAGATTAATAGACTTTAATCTGTCACAGGCAGCAGAGCTGGAAAAGGGTCATGTATACAGGACAGCAGTCAACTGCACAAATGTAAACACAAAGATTAACGAAGAATGAAAACAAAACCACATGAAATGCAGTATTCAGCAAAAAAAAGTTAGAGGCTTAAATTATCTTTCACAGTTTTCTCCAGCGTACATTTGTTGGTTTTAAATAAGTAATCATGAAGTTTAGGGTTAACTGCATCTGAATGAATTTTTAGGGTGAGCTGGAAAAGCAGCTTCTACAGGCAAACCCTATTCTTGAAGCTTTTGGAAATGCCAAAACTGTGAAGAATGACAACTCCTCCAGATTCGTGAGTAGGGTCTATGTGGGGGGGGAGGGGGACGACAGCATCTTTTAAAACACAATGTACAGGCAGCGGCCTTCATCAGTGCAATGCTCTAAGGAGCATCTTAAAACTAATCCCTTAAAAACAGTTTAGAATTCCTCTCTGAAGATTAAAGGTCAAGCTCAAACTTGACAGTACCATTGTCCTCTCACAATTTAGCAGTCTGCGTGTGGCCTTCTAGCGTCAATTCCTGCTCCAGCACATACTCATCTTCAGAATATATGCAAACAAAATCTGTACTTTCTTTTTCTTTGCACCACTGTTGAGCATATATCTCATAAGATGTGACTGTTACTTAGCAAGAGTGGTTAATATATTAAACAAAAACTACATGAGAAAAAGAAAAAACAGTCATACAGATTCAAGTTAGAATGATGTGAGTTGAGGGCTGTCACCATCTGATGACACTTTTTTCTGGGAGTGCTGGCAGATGCTTGTTTTCCCCGCAGACCCTCCTCTCCCTGCTCTGCTCTCTCCCTACAAAGTTCGGGGATCCATGCAGGTGAACCTTAGCAAAGGGAGTTACGCAGATCCAATGCTATTCCCTCATTGAACTTGTGGAAATAAAGTAGAAAATAGACGTTGTCATATCCCCAGCTTCCAAAGCCTGGTCTAGTAGGGAGGACCCCTTTCCCTCTAAGTGTCTGAACAAAATGTTGGGGCAAATCTCTGCAGAGGGAATATCAGAGAAGTTCAATTCCTTTTAGGCTTTTCCACGGGTTGTCCCGGCAGGAGGGAATCAAGCATGTTATTCTTAAGAGGATGATGTACATGTCTTATTAAACAGGCTAAATACTAATGTTGGAAAACTTGGCATAACATGAAAGAACAGCACAATCTAGATCTTCTTTTCATTCACAGGGCAAATTCATCCGCATCAACTTTGATGTGACGGGCTACATTGTCGGAGCAAACATAGAGACTTGTATCCTTTTCAGTGAGCCGCACTGGAAGTTAACTAGGGTGAGCAGAAGGAAGTAAGATAAACAAGCTCCATTGCATGTCTAAGAAAGGCAAATATTGCTGAGGTTGGTATAAACAAAGATGGAGGGAAGTGGCTCCATTTATGCTGATACCAGCTTCTCAGTTTGTCTTACACTTATGTTTACATTTTCAGGTCTGTTTTCTCAGCTATAGGAAAGTGTGCTAGTCCTCATATACAGCTTCAGAAAATGGAAGCACCATACCTAAGGCAACGGCAGGGGACTTTAAAAGCAGAGTCCCAATAATACAATAATGGGAAAAGATTGTTTTGTGGCTAAGACGGCATGTGATCTTGAGAGCTATGCAGTCGTTTTGTTTCCTATCAGAGTGATCCTGCATGTGTCACTCCAGTTCCCTGTGGTCTATGTTTCCAGCTGCATAAAAAGTTTTGCAAACTTATTGTTTCTTACTGGTGCTGTGACGGGCACTTTGAAAAAACACTGCATGCTTGGTATTATCACTACAGTTTACCCAGGAACTTGGAGAGTGCTTCCCAGTTTTCAAGTCCAGGTTTGGCACTTTGTCCCGGTCCTGACCGTGTATTGGGATGAAGTCCAGATGCTCAGTACGATCTCACCCTCAGCCCTGCGCACGGTGGCTTCTGTAAGGGAAGGGTCCTGAGCCCTGCAGACTGAACGTGGCTGCGTGTGCCCTGCTGCTTAGGTACAGCAAAGGTCACGTATGTTGTACTGGGATAGAGGCATAGATTTTAAAGAGTGAGTCACTGACTGATGTTGACATACTTACACTATTGCCAACTTAATTTTTAGGAGTTTATAGTCACAAAAATGAACCATAAATAAAGTTTGCTTTTATTGCTTTTATACCTACAATACTGGCCTCGAGAGCTTTTTTTTCTAGCAGCCCCATCTTATGTTGGAAGAATCATATTGTACTTCCTTTTAACAGTGGTAAGAATTATATTGTGAATAGTACTTTTATATAACTGATTTTGGAAGCATTTATGTCTGCTGTGGTGCTTATTACCATGATTACCAGCATTTACCATACAATAAGAGATAGGAAATTGATCTACTCATTGTGGTGAGAATTATACTAATACCAGAGCTCCTGCCACAGAATTAGACACATGTTAATGTTAGACAAGCTCGTAGCAAATATTTCAACAATGCTATTGATGGTTCTGAGGCTGATGGCACAATTAAGGAAGGACTGAAATATGTTATTGACTTTTTTTTTTAACACACTTGAAAAACAGATTTGCTTGAAAAATCCCGTGCTATTCGTCAGGCTAAAGATGAGCGAACGTTTCATATCTTTTACTATTTGATTGCCGGAGCTTCTGAACAAATGAGAAGTAAGTTACTTGCTAATGATTCTTAGATTTCATTCAACAGTCTGAGCAATTGCTTACTTAAGTAACTTATCTTTACTTCTTTAATTGTATTTATATAAAGGATTGAATGGCATAAACAGGTCTTTAGCTCTAGCAAATAATTCTCTCAAGTGAATTATAAGAAAGCTTCAATTGATGTCCCTCTGTTTGATCCAGTTTGTTTGAGATGTAAACCCATTCAGATCTTTTCTTCTGTGTAAGAAAAGAAAAAGGGGGTTTCCAATAAAAATATTGGCTTGTGGTTTTAAAATACATTAAGAGAATGTCATTCCCACAGCACATTATTACACTGTGAAACACATAGCTTCAGAATGTTGAAAAGGTAAAAATGTTAGTGGATCCAAAAATAGGATTAGCCGTAACACGTATGGGAACATCATGGTTCAAATATGACATCTTTCCCGAAATCACTGGTTGCCAAAGAATGTATAAAGCAATTGATAACTCCGTATTTTCCCTGGTTTTTATGCTCATTACCTAAGAATACATTGTTGGCCACAGTATATGGCTGAAGAGTCTTTTGGTCTGGCCCACTACAGTTGTTACCTGGTCCCATTCTTACTATTACCTGATATTGTAATTCTGAGTAGGTTACACATGGAGTTAAATGAAAGATTTTGGGGAAAAATGGCTCAGATTTCAGTCCTTAGGGCGCAAAATTTCACTGAGGGGCAGAGACATTCCTCAATTACTAATGAAAACTGGAAACTTAACA
Organism: Burhinus bistriatus; assembly: GCA_013397275.1. Taxonomy (NCBI): domain Eukaryota; kingdom Metazoa; phylum Chordata; class Aves; order Charadriiformes; family Burhinidae; genus Burhinus; species Burhinus bistriatus. The sequence goes on from VYXH01010789.1 coordinate 194,668, forward strand.
CAATCAAGCTTGCTAAATAAGAGTTATTTTTAAAATATTTGTGCACCACAAAACCCTAAACTCCTCATGCAAGCAGAGTCTTCCTGTGGTGAAAACACTGTGGTTTTTTCCTGTTATTCATTGTGAGAACTCACGAACCGTGAGCATTAAGTTGACGCACTTAAGTAAAGCTTTTCTTCTTTGCTTTTTAGACGATCTGTTGTTGGAAGGTTTCAACAATTACACCTTTCTATCTAATGGCCATGTGCCTATTCCGGCTCAACAAGATGATGAGATGTTCCAGGAAACCTTGGAAGCCATGAAAATTATGGGCTTTAGTGATGAGGAACAGACAGGTGAGAATTGTTAGCAAGATTGTATTCAAGGCATACACCTGCAAGTGACACTATATAGAGATGCAAATGCACAGAGGTTAATTCTCTCCAGAATAATCACTTTGCAAAATACACATATGAGGTAAGATTGTACATTCACATATGAAAATTAAGATTATTTAGACTTTATGTCCATGTTTCTCTGGAAAAGTGTGATCTTGCATGAACCACCAACTGGAGGATTCTAAATGTACCCATGTTATTTAACCTCTTTGCCTCTTATTTCCTCTGTGTAAAACGATTACCAACCGTTACCTAGCTACTGTTTTTAAGAAGTGCACTGTGAATTAGTGTCCATAGATTTCTCTCCTTCTCAGGATATATTAGAGGAATTAAACCATAGATGTCTCATGGAAAGGCAATGAAGTTTCTCTCATAAGGTGAAACTTTGCAAGCACAGATTTGTTTCTACCTCATCTTAAGAATAACATGGGAACTCAGTTCTGTGCGATCAGGAGAGACACAAGATCAAGGCAGGTCTAAACATGGGATCAAGAACACATAACACAAGCAAGATGGTCAGAGCCAGTAACAACAAGCAAGTGAACTGGTGGCAGTACAGTGCCTGGAGACAAAATAAACCAGCAGCAGGAATCCACTGGGAGGAAAGCAGGGGCTGAGAATAGACTGGCAGTGAAGACACTGAAATTGCTGTCATAGATCCATGACACAAAGCACTACAGCCTCCTTGGAATCATTGCCACCTTTGTATTAAACAGGGTCTTGTGAGTATTAGGGTGACCGCTCTTGCCTTGCAAGGAGATCTCATTATGATTTACTGCTTTTAGGTTGTTGTTGGAAAAGTTCTACTTAAAAAATTAGTACAGCGGTCTACCTTTTCCCATGGCTGCAGTCGGTACCGGTGGGAGCAGCTGAAGCCAATAACGAAAACTCTTTGCAAACCACCTCCTTCAAAGGTTTAAACTGGCAGCACTTGCTGGAAACACAGTGAAAGAAATACTGAAGAATCACCACCTATATTGGAAAATTGAGTGTATTTCATCAAAGCGAAATTGTCTCTATGATGCACAGAACAAGTGGTGGTGCACAGGGCAGCTCTAGACAGTAATTTAAACATGGATCAAATAAAATAATTGTTACAATATTTTGTCTCCATCTAAATGAAGAATTGCAAGGCTTTTTCTTATAAGTCTCAAATTCCAGAGACCTGCTTGTAGGAGGAACATGACATGTGCTCCTGACCCATTTGAATTCACAGCATCGGTGCAGTTGTCAGCATACAAAAGTACTATGACACATGGTGTTTTGAAATGTAATTTGTGTTTATGAAAGGGAAGATTTCTCACTAGCAGGACTTCATACATACCCAGAACAGACTACTGAAATCAAGCCAGCTCTAATAACAGTAATGACCATTTAAAGCCATTTTTTCAGAACTTTCCAACAACGAGCATGAAAAACTTGCAAAAATATTCTGATTTAATTTTGAAAGAAATGGAACAGGCTCAAATGGCTCATATTTGTATTCACTGGTTCAGAGAAAAGAGAAATAAAAACAAAGAGCATGAACCAACAATTAAACTGTCTTGAAAACGTGGGCCTGCCAGAGACATCTATCTGCGTAGCTTTTACCTCTCGCTGTTCCTGGGAGCATGCAGGGCTTCAGCTAGTCCATGCCTGTCTGCATTGCCCATGGATGCAAATTGCCATGCCCCAAGTGACCCCTGGTGGCTGAAGCAGTGTCACCCCATTGCTTGAGCCTTGGGCCAGCTGTGGCAGCTGGGAGCAGAGCTCTGTCACATCCCACCCCTGCATCAGTGACTGAGGGATGCTGAGGAAAAAAATGTCTTGCCTTGCAGGACAGCAGTGCAAATCCCAGCCTTGGTAAATTCAGATGGTGTTACTGATGAAGACTGGCTCATTCTCCTGCCAGGGCATGTGTATTGGTGTTGACAGCAGCATTCTCCACTACAACAGGAATCTTTGTGTTACTGTCTGAACCCCTCTGATTTCATGCTCTAAAATATAAGCTCATCAGGACAGTATTCTTCTCCTGTGTAAGTTTACCAAATAAACAAATAGAACTCCCTAGACTCACGCAATCTTATCTGTAACATCAGTAGATTTTACTACCTGAAGTTAAGCGACATCACATTTATAGATATTTTAGTAAACAAACATTAATCAATTACTTTTCTGTACTTTGACACTAATCCTTCAAAGATTTGTATACATTTGATTTTAGTTGCACAATTAAATATCCACGTGTTCCTGCATAACTGTAGCTTCAGAAGTGCCACACATTTTTGAAGCTGCTGGTAGTTCATAGATAATTTTTTTATTTTAAAGACAGAGATACAGATTGTCAAGTGACTGAGCAGGGAAGATGCTACAGGCCACTGTGAGTGGGAGATGAATTCCTGAGACCTGGGGGTCTGCCTGGGGAGCCAGCACAACTTAGCTTGGAGGTGCTCGTGTTCCAAGACTGGCCTGTTTACTCCGTGGCACAGATTGTTGAGATGCTCAATCAGCTCTCAAATTCCTAGAGTTTATGGCAGTCTTAAAGCAAACCTAGCTCTTTCCATACAGGTACAGACTACCATAGGCAATAGAATGAATCTTCATTATTGCAGAGAATAAAACTTTCAAAATGTGTCCATTCTGTGCCTCATTTATCTCAACTGTTTCTCTTACAGCTATACTGAGGGTTGTTTCATCTGTCCTACAACTGGGTAACATTGTCTTCAAGAAGGAGAGAAACACTGACCAAGCTTCTATGCCAGACAATACTGGTATGATTTGCCACTTAAAACATTTAGTTAACATTAACAAACTAATAAAATAGCAGCTGAGTAAGCAATCTTTATCAGTACTTTTTATTTAATTGTTATTAAATACAGGCTTTATTTTCAGAGGCTTTAAAAGATACACTATACTTAAAATCAGCTCAATTATCATTACCTTTTCTAGTAATCTAGTGAATTTGCTGCTTGGATCATGAATAATACTTTTATGGCAAATGGCATCTCTTGTAGGTACAATAGAGGTAATTTTAAAGGAAGATAAAGAACTTCATATACTTTCGGAGTTGCTTGTATTCACACTTACTGACCTGCTAAGAGAAAATTTGATCTGAAATAAAATCTCACTCTTTTATTCTAGCTGCGCAAAAGGTGTGTCACCTGATGGGGATTAATGTGACAGATTTCACAAGATCTATTCTAACCCCAAGGATCAAAGTAGGACGAGATGTTGTTCAGAAAGCTCAGACCAAAGAGCAGGTATCTACTTGCAATCTGCTCAGCTCTCCTGAAACTATTCTCCTTTCTTCTTCTTTTCTTACATCTTGTCTAAAGAGAAATGTCAGATTTCTGTCTCATTATCTCTACAGAAATTAGCAGCTAATTGATTTCGTCTTTCACTTACAAGTTCCGCTTCATTTTCTCAGGCGGACTTTGCCATAGAGGCTTTGGCCAAGGCACAATTTGAACGTCTTTTCCGTTGGATTCTAGCTCGTGTAAACAAAGCTCTTGATAAAACAAAAAGACAAGGCGCTTCCTTCTTGGGGATCCTTGATATTGCTGGATTTGAGATTTTTGAGGTATGTACTGTGGGACTCAAGTTGGAGAAACTCCTTATTATCATGCAGAGGTTTGGATATCAGATGACAAAAATCTAAGTTCGGAGCCACAAAAACAATTTGGTTCCTTCAAGCTGGCTAGCAGCCCATGGCCAAGATGACCCACAGGCCTACTACACCCAGCTGCTTGCCTTTCCCTTGGGCAGGAATTGCTGGCAGCACGCTCCCGCTGGGCTTCTGCGGGGCCCAGTGTCTAGAGCCAGAGTCTGCTTTTTACGGTCCCAGTACAAAGATTTACCACTTCAGAACTTACTGTAAATTTTCAAGACCTTATATTAGAAAATGTGCGTCCTTATATTTGAATTATTGTAATATGTAAAAAGACATAGAAGATGGCAAATTTCATCTTGTCATTTAAGGTTCCTCATGAAGGTCTCTTGCTAACATTAGGAATTCACTTTTTTTCCTCTTCACAGATCAATTCCTTTGAGCAGCTGTGCATCAATTACACTAATGAGAAACTTCAGCAGCTTTTCAACCACACAATGTTTATATTGGAGCAAGAGGAGTACCAGCGAGAGGGCATTGAATGGAATTTCATTGACTTTGGCCTTGACCTGCAACCTTGCATTGAGCTGATTGAAAGACCAGTAAGATTATATCTCTATAGGTGGGGTACTACATAGGTTGCATCAGGGTCAGTTATGTATCAGTACAATAAGAGAGTCATTTGAGGTATTTCAGATCCTTTGTTGCCTGGGAGGATTTGTACCGTAAGGGGTAAAGAAGGTGGTGCTCACTCTTTGTCTCTGCCTGTGATGATACTGATCTGATATTGCTCACATTGCAGACCAACCCTCCAGGTGTCCTGGCTCTGCTGGATGAAGAGTGCTGGTTCCCCAAAGCTACTGACACGTCCTTTGTGGAGAAACTATGTCAAGAACAAGGCAACCATGTCAAATTCCAGAAGCCCAAGCAACTCAAGGATAAAACCGAGTTCTGTATAATGCACTACGCAGGAAAGGTACTGGGCAGATTGAGCTATTTGGACTTAGGGAACTTGGATTTTTTGATGCCCAACTGGTAAAAAAGAAGCAGTCAGGTACCTGCATCGATAAGGGACTGCTTTAATTATATAATGTATATATTAAGTGCTTTAATTACATAACATATACAATAAGATTTGCAAAACGTTCATAGTTGTGCTAAGCTCACATGAAAACAAAAATAACCAGCACTGGGGTTATTGAAAATCTAAGTAATTCAAATTCCTTTCTAGCAAGTAGATTTTTTTAAAGGCAGGGCAGGTGCCCTGCCATGGATACGTCTGCCAAAAAGCTTTTCAGATGCTAGTACATGTAAGAATAAATACTGAACTCAGCTCTCAAATATCGAAATCTTTTCACATTATTATTTGTATGATTTTGTGTTAATACAGTGCCCTGTGTTCTTGGACACTGCAGATTTCTTTATCAAGAACAGATTTTTGATGTAGCACTGTTTCCTACAGGTTACCTACAATGCAACTGCCTGGCTAACAAAGAACATGGATCCGCTAAATGACAATGTGACTTCTCTTCTGAACCAGTCTTCAGACAAATTTGTAGCAGACCTTTGGAAAGATGGTATGAATCACAACTCTAAATCAGTAATGCAGTTTAAAGAGAGAAACTTCTAGAACTTTCTGACAGCCATCCCTTGCTGGCAGGACACAAGCGTGAAGATGATAAGCATAGAAGAGAGTGAACTAAGAAACAAGAATAATGTGTTCTAAAGACATATTTATAGAAAGCATCATTAGATAGTTTTAAGCACAATCAAAACATTTCCTTACTTCATATTATTCAGCAACAGAATAAAAATTATTCTTTATACTGTTATAATGTTGCTGAATATGTGATAGTGTAGACCTCATTGAATACAGGTTATTGTTGGGTTTTATGATTGACTTACCTTACATACTCCTCTCCCAGAAGTCATGCACAGTTCTCTCTAGAGATGTACAATCTCAACTAAACTCCATCAGAAGAATGTCTGTATGCGTATAAAACACTGTTTTTAAAAAGTTTATATGGATCAGTAACACAAACACTACAAGTATAAATATTTAATACATGGACACAAATGTGCATGCAAACACCAGCAAGGTGTCTTTGAATTATCAAATAACTGAGGGAAATTATTAGCTAGACTTTGAGAACCACTGGGTAACAGATGGGAGTCAGGAGATGTTGTTGTTCCTGTTCTGACACCAACCTACCAATTGCATATTTTGCAGAAGGACTGTCCTTTTTAGAGCAAACACAAAATAAAATATATTCTGTGTATTCAGTTGCTCCATTCTGTCACTAGTTAATAAAGATCCTTATTTTCACGTTTGACAGAAACAGACTATTTACCCAGAAGGCTTTTCTAGTACTTTTGTTAGTACACTTCTACTGCATCAAAGTTATATTGGTCCTCTTTGGGAAGTTGCAGTTTAACAATGCCAGTGACAGGTGTAATGTGAGGTGAGGACAGTTTAGATAAGCAGTTCCATTCATACTTTCTTTTATATTTCAGTGGACCGTATAGTTGGGCTGGACCAGATGGCCAAGATGACTGAAAGCTCACTCCCTAGTGCTTCAAAAACCAAGAAAGGCATGTTCCGTACTGTTGGCCAACTCTATAAGGAGCAGCTGACCAAACTGATGACCACCTTAAGGAATACCAATCCCAACTTTGTCCGCTGTATCATTCCAAATCATGAAAAAAGGGTAAATTTCAAATGCTCAATTTTCAGACTTCCGGCACATTATTCATGTTGAGCTGCCCACTGTATCAGCACATCGCAGAGCTGAATGATGTCTCCAAACATAGATATGCAGCCAGTAATATTTTTGTAAATTTATACTGTGCTAAATATACTTTCTGTTCCCTTTTCAGGCTGGCAAACTTGATGCCCATTTAGTGCTGGAGCAGTTGCGCTGCAACGGTGTCTTGGAAGGTATTCGTATCTGCCGGCAGGGATTCCCCAACAGGATTGTCTTCCAGGAGTTCCGTCAGAGGTAGGAACCCCTCACTTGGTCCTAACTCTGTGTTTAATAGTGGTGTAATACATGTTTGTCTGTACAAAATAACCTGATGTGTTTCAGCCTCCCTAACATCACCATCTTTTGGCAGATATGAAATTCTTGCTGCAAATGCTATTCCTAAAGGATTCATGGATGGGAAGCAGGCTTGCATACTGATGGTGAGGAAAGCATTTTTGATCCTATTGATAACAAGGTCCATACTACTTATATAAAAGTTGTTGAGAGTGAACAGAAACGACAAGTAATTTTTAATACCCTAAACCTCAGCACTGGAGTTAACAAATATCCCTCTTTTCCTCCAGATCAAAGCATTAGAACTTGATCCCAACTTGTACAGAATTGGACAGAGTAAAATATTCTTCAGAACTGGTGTTCTGGCTCACCTGGAAGAAGAGAGAGACCTGAAGATCACAGATGTTATTATCGCCTTCCAGGCTCAGTGCCGAGGCTACCTAGCAAGAAAGTAAGAATACATACTAACAAAAAGAATGCCTTCTGCAGCAGAGTATCTACAGTAGCCCTTAGTTCTCTGTATAACAAACCGAAGATATTAAGACATTTGTATTATCATCTATTATTTCCACTGCATTAGAACTCAACTTGTGTCCAATGAAGGACTCGCTTCCTGCCCAGAATCGGCTTATTAGTATAATTACAGGGAAAAAATTACATTGTGAGGCTACTTACACCCTCTATAGAGTAAGCTCTCTGAGGCAACGACCCATCATTTAAACATGTGTTTGTACAAGCAGAAGAACCATCCTAGCCTATGACTAGAATCTTATGCACTATTACAAGTAGCAGCATTTGTAAAACATAAAATAATTTCTTATACAGCTTGGGCATGAAGCACTGATCACGTAATCTCAGTTAATGTGCATCACAAAACTTTTAATAATAATGCCCTTTTTCTGCATACTACTAAGGCTTTCAAATTGCCGAGCAAAGAAATTTAAATATAATAGGTTTCAAGAATGATGATCAATGCAAGTTCTGAGTACCCATGTGCTCTGGAAAGATCTTCGCATCCAGAACTAGATCTATACTTTGTGGGATGTACCTACCTGTGGAGCACAAACAGCTAAAAACCAGAAGACTAAATAAAATACCAGAAATCTAAACAGCGTTATCACCTCCCCTCAAGAAAGCACAGGCACTGTTTAAGTGAAAAAAGAATTTGTGCCAGACTTCTCAAACCACGTGGCTAGTCAGCAAACACTCGTGCCAGAGTTTCTTTGCTTAATGTGTGTACCTTGCAGACACCTTGTGTTCTCAGATTGAACCAATTTACTTTATGTTTTTAATCACAGAGCCTTTGCCAAGAGACAGCAACAGCTGACTGCAATGAAGGTTATCCAAAGAAATTGTGCTGCTTACCTGAAGCTGAGGAACTGGCAATGGTGGAGACTGTTCACTAAAGTGAGTGACTGCTATCGATGAATCCCTCATCTGCCTTCCAAAAGAGATGAAATGCACAAGATACCAAGGCATATCATCTCAGGCACACTCCTTGTTCCAAAGTCGATTGCAGCTGATGTCAAGAGTCTCGTTAGGAGGGGCAGCTGAGGGAATTAGGGTGGTTTAGCCTGGAGAAAAGGAGGCTGAGGGGAGACCTTATTGTTCTCTACAAGTACCTGAAAGGAGGTTGTAGTGATGTGAGTGTCAGTCTCTTCTCCCAAGTAACAGGCCACAGGACAAGAGGAAATGGCCTTGAGTTGCACCAGGGGAGGTTTAGATTGGATATTAGGAAAAATTTCTTCACAGAAAGGGTTGTCAAACATTGGAGCAGGCTGCCCAGGGAAGTGGTGGACTCACCATCCCTGGAGGTATTTAAAAGATGGGTAGACGTGGTGCTGAGGGACACGGTTTAGTAGTGCTTTTGGGAGTGTTAGGTTGATGGTTGGACTTGATGATCTTAAAGGTCTCTTCCAACCTAGATGATTCTATGACCAGCTTCACAAAATTTTGGGTTAGAGATACTCTTGAGAGTTATATAATGCCATTAACATTAAGGTTAGTTCTAGCTTGAGAAGAAAAGAAGCTAGTTAAGCAGAGATTAATGGAACATTTTGCACGTTTGGGAACTTTTTTTAGTTGCCAAAAATGAAATCGTTTCACAGGGGTGGATAACAAGAAGACAGAGTAAAACTGTGTTTTGTGAACACGCAGAGTTTTGTATCTATGGGAGACTTAGTAGCTCAGCAGTTCCCTAACTGGGACACTAAACATCTTCCTGCTAGGCACTCAAGCAAATTAAGTCTATTTTCCTATTGAAGAGGCCTGGGTTTTTTTCAAGAATGGCCTCCATTTTGAATTCAGAAACTGTTCCTACTTGCCTTGACAGCAACCTGCTCTGCAACCAGGAACAGGCAGTAACACACACCTGCATGTGCACATTGCTTTTCTATACAAAAGATGTAGCTTTTGTGCATTATCAGTGGATGAAAACAGGCTTGAAACCATTCAAGAAGTGACACTATTGGAGGCAGAGGTGCTCACAAGACTCCAAGAATTAACACAGAGATGGCCAAGTGCAACACTGTTGGGGCTTGCTGCTGGTTTAAAGATGCTTGCATCAAGCTTGGCTGGACAGTATTTGTCCACTACCTGAGCAACAACAGACAGTGCTACCATTCGTGCCAGTCAGCCTGGCACCTTTAAGGACCATGCTCAGTAACATAAATACTGACAGGAAACATTCTTAAAAAAACTTTCTATTTTCAGGTGAAACCACTGCTGCAAGTCACCCGTCAAGAGGAAGAAATGCAGGCCAAGGATGAAGAACTACAAAAAACTAAGGAAAGACAACAAAAAGCAGAGAGTGAATTGAAGGAGCTGGAACTGAAACACACACAGGTGACTTACAGCTCTGAGCCTTTGGGAAACGCTAGCCATTCTTTCGCCACTTCTAGAAGTTATTACCATAAAGGTGTCCTTTTTATTTCTACTCCTGACTGTATTCACAGTCACGGTCCAGAACAAAAGTTCCACACAGACAAACTCCCAGTTACTTCAGCAGCAGCCTAATGTCCACACAAGAAGCTGTGGTGAGCTGCCTGCCTGTGCCCTAGGACTATCTAGCAAAAGGCACTGTGGGGCAATTCGCAAACCAAGTCTTAAATTCCTACCTGTTTTGTTTGCATAGCTTTGTGAAGAGAAGAACCTCCTTCAGGAACAGCTTCAAGCAGAAACTGAACTGTATGCTGAAGCTGAAGAGATGAGAGTCCGGTTAGCTGCTAAGAAACAAGAGCTGGAAGAGATTCTGCATGAGATGGAAGCCAGAATTGAGGAAGAGGAAGAGCGCAGCCAGCAATTGCAAGCAGAAAAGAAAAAGATGCAACAACAAATGCTGGTAAGGAGGCATAAGTGATAAATACAGACAATAACTTGTATCTCACAGAGGGAAAAAAAAAAAAAAGGAGACTGGCAAACCTCAGACCCTATGAAAGTGCTCGCTACACAGCCCTCTGTAGAACCTGCGTCTGTGCCACTGAAGTAAGAACAATCAATTGATGTTCTTTCCTCCAGAGTTCTGTTCTTCCCCATCTCACTTTTAAATAATCTTTTCTCTAAAAAATTATTTTAACAAATCTTTCCTTCTAAATCACCAAGCATTAGAGACTGTGTAGTTCTTAATAAAAACAACAGTCTACAACATACTCCACATACAGTGACAAACATTAAGCATTTCCTATAATCTAAGTGGTATTTTATTTCCAGAATTCATGTTTTGTGTGTTTCTTTTTCCACCTCAAAGGACCTTGAGGAACAGCTGGAAGAAGAGGAAGCTGCAAGGCAGAAACTGCAACTTGAAAAAGTAACAGCAGATGGCAAGATAAAGAAAATGGAAGATGATATTCTCATAATGGAAGATCAGAATAACAAGCTAACCAAAGTAAGCATTGTGGGTCCATTTTCTTTGTGAAAATAGTGCAAGATGAGGGAAAAACTTCTCTTCCACTAGAACAACAGGAATACTCTTGACTATATAGTCTCATGGGTGTACAGATTCACCAGACCATCAGTCCAGCCTCTATAAAACAAGTTTCTGATAATTTTTCCATGACCATTTAAACAATTCAAAATTGTGTGAAACTACTGGTTTTGAGGTCTGTTGTGGTAACAATATCTTCAAGCAAAATACCTGCAGCAGTCAAGTGCAATCAGTGGAAGATGTGTTCTGGGCCCCAAGCAAAGTAAATAATTCTCTTGGGTTTCAACTAATTTCAACCAAACTTCATTATTAAAACTAGAAGTAAGCAAGTATTCCAGTACTTCTTGAAAGGGGATGCCCGTCTGAACTGGGCCCTGTACTTACCAGCCATTCTAACAGCGGCAGATTAGAGAATATGGAAGTTGTAGACACCACTCCTCAGCTCCTCTGTAACTGACAAATTGAAATGTATCGCTACAATCTCAAGTAATACAGCATAAAACGACAGTATCTTGGATATTTTTTGTTGGCAAAGAGTTGATTCACGATCGCCAATGACAGACACTTTTGTTAACAGAAGTATTTTATTTTTCTTAAGGAAAGAAAACTCCTTGAGGAAAGAATAAGCGATCTAACAACAAATCTTGCAGAAGAAGAAGAAAAAGCCAAAAATCTTACAAAGCTGAAAAACAAACATGAATCTATGATTTCAGAACTTGAAGGTAATATGAACAAGAGTGGTTTATATCAGTTTTTTTGCCTTGGCACACAACAAAACAAACATAAACAGAATCTGGAGAGAAAGTCTAAAAAATTTGTGGGGTGTTTTCCAAATTTCTTATGCTGAAGCTGTTTTGTGCATGAGAATCACCAAAACTCCAGGGTGTGTAAACTGTAGATACCTTTTTTCTTTTTTTTCTTTTTTTTTTTTTTTTTTTACATACAAAAGAGTAGAGGAGAGAAATTGGGAAAAAAGTAATGCTGCTGGAGAAAGACAAATTATTCTTTGGGGTAGCTAGAAATAAGTGATGACAGTAAGGTATTGCCTGTTGCTTCAGAAACACAGTTAAATGTATGGCCACACTGGAGGCCAGAACATTTTTTTGCCTAAGCTCAAGATCGGATCAAGGGCTCCTTGCACTAACGCGCTCCCATGACCAAAGTCCTTACTTTTTCAGTGCGACTGAAGAAGGAAGAGAAGAGCAGACAAGAACTGGAGAAAATTAAGAGGAAGTTGGAAGGGGAGTCGAGTGATCTACATGAGCAAATCGCAGAGCTCCAGGCACAAATTGCTGAGCTGAAGGCACAGCTAGCCAAGAAAGAGGAAGAGCTGCAGGCTGCTCTAGCCAGGTATTCACTCCTGAATCTGCACACAGGTTGAAAACCCAGGCTGGAACATGTGTCTCTTGCCTTCCCAGCACCCAGAGGTGCTGCAGCCATGAAGCTTATCTCTCAGTTACATCCTCCCTGCATGCTTTTCCCATTTTCCGAGTTTCCTTTTGCGAAAAATAATTATACTATTGTTTGCCCATAGACACATTATCTTACCTCCAGATATCAATGAAAACTCCTCTTCCCAATGGCACTGGCAGTGCTGTCAATTAAAGAATGAAATGTAGCAACATACTTCATAGGCAAAAGGCAGAAATTACTTAAGAGTCTGACCTTGATCCATTCCAGAGTCTCAGTGGATTTTCTGTATAAATTTAAGAGGGGCAACACTCAACCAAAACTTTTGCTGAATCAGTTTATCAGCATCTCCAGGCATTGTGTCCCGATAAAGCACAGCAGCCTTTTTGCATCAGTCCCCCTGCTTTCTTTGGTACTTTCTTGCACAGAACCTGTAAACCTTTAATCTCTGTATACGATTTCCTCAAAGTGAAATAATTTTTTTTTTAATATATAAAATGAAATACTCTCTTTTCAGGCTTGAAGATGAAACTAGTCAGAAGAACAATGCCCTCAAGAAGATCCGTGAATTGGAATCTCACATCTCTGATCTTCAGGAAGACTTGGAGTCTGAGAGGGCTGCAAGAAACAAAGCAGAAAAACAGAAGAGAGACCTAGGTGAAGAACTGGAGGCTCTTAAGACAGAGCTTGAGGATACTTTGGATACCACAGCCACCCAGCAAGAGCTCAGGTATGGAGACGTAGCACATGGGCCAAAAATAAATGCCACCAAGCTCAGTACAATACTGTCAAGTAACTGTGCAGTAGTGCTATTTTCCCAGTGACTGGAACACTCTTTGCTGCTGCTGCTGCTCCATTTATGTGTGTTACTTTCCAGAGCAAAGCGTGAACAAGAGGTCACAGTGCTGAAGAGAGCTCTGGAGGAGGAGACTCGAACGCATGAAGCCCAGGTCCAGGAGATGAGGCAAAAGCACACTCAAGCTGTGGAAGAGCTAACAGAGCAGCTGGAACAATTTAAACGGGTAAACAGAAATCCATCTTACTGAAAACTATCCACTAGATAACATATCTTCCTTTTACAGATCATCTTTCTTCACTTCATGCTTGCAGGCTAAAGCAAACTTGGATAAGACCAAACAGACACTGGAGAAAGACAACGCTGATCTGGCTAATGAAGTCAGGAGCCTGAATCAGGCCAAACAAGATGTGGAGCACAAAAAGAAGAAGCTGGAAGTACAGCTGCAAGAGTTACAGTCCAAATACACTGATGGAGAGCGTGTTCGGACAGAACTCAATGAAAAAGTTCATAAGTTACAGGTAGGAAGGAGTTTGACCTTTTGCTGTGACACCTTGGGCTTGAGAAGACCCATTTAGGCTGTTCTGTGAGGGTATACCTGGAGGAATCCTGGCCCTGTCGACTTCAGCTGAAAGGTTCACTTTTTTTTTGTCATCTGTAGGGTTCCTTCCGTGAACTCCTACCTCAATTATCATACAATTAAACAATTACAACAACTCTGTCTCATGGAAGTGAGAGCTTTTAGTCTTACTGTCCCTTTGTACAGGTTGCAGTCTATAATGCCACCACTGGTTCAGAGACTGTTCTGCATGTTTTACAGAGTTTCTTGCTGTTCATCCATTTTTGAGCGGTGAGGAACATTGATAGGAATGTGGCTTCTGGAAATGGATTAGACAGCTCAGAAAAAATGAAAATTAAATGAGAATGTTCACTTATCTATGATTTAGTGTCTAATAAGAAATAACTAAAGATAATGTAAAATGGTTCTTTAGAGGATGTTCAGTGTCCAGCAGTACTAATCAAGCTTATTGTTACAACTTTGTCCATAGCAGGAGGAAGCTTTTTAGTATTTTAAGTTAGTGGATAAATAAGGAAGTGTAATCAAAATGCATCAACTTCTGTCAAACTTGGTAAGAGGAAGGAAAATCCACAAAAACCCCTATTCTCCTTTGCAATTCATTGAAAAGAGTAAACTAGTATTACCTTATGAATATGACTAGGTTTTGACATATAGTCATAAAATACTAAGGTAAACTACACAAAAATGGTATTAGACCTTGGGAGTCTTAATACATAGGTCACAAAGATGACACACACAGACACTGCAGGGTTTGTGTGTAGGATTTAGTTCCACAGGACTTAAATCCCACATATTGTCCAGAAAAATTATGGCAAAATTGTGAATTCCATTTAAGCTAGAAACACTGTTGGTGCTTGATATGACCCAGAAGCATAGCAGCAGATTCAGATCCTGTTCAAAGTTAAGATTTCAATCTAGAGCAAACTAAAGTTTGGAGGAAGATTTTGAAGTTGTGCAAAATAACTGAGTTTATTCACTGTTGTGTCACATAGGTTGAGGTTGAAAATGTTACTGGTTTGCTCAATGAAGCAGAAAGCAAGACAATCAAATTGACCAAAGATGTCGCAACCTTAGGATCTCAGCTACAAGATACACAGGTAAACTTTCCACCCAGTGACAGCTCACCTGCAATGTATATAAAATGTGCTATAAAAAGACCCAAACTAATGACTGTACTGCCGATTGATGTGGTGACTGTAGGAGCTGCTTCAGGAAGAAACACGGCAGAAGCTAAATGTGTCTACCAAGCTTCGTCAGTTAGAGGATGAGAGGAACAGCTTGCAAGAGCAGTTGGATGAAGAAGTAGAAGCAAAACAAAATCTGGAGAGACATATTTCAACACTGACAATACAGGTATCAGTGCCATAGCTAGATCAATAGCTCCATCACTGAGAGTTTTGTCAATAATTCCAGAGGTTTCAGATCTGTAGAACTATCCCAGCACAGCACATGGGCCTTCGGGGAACTAGTGCTGTTAGCCCAGGTGGCATCAGTGAAGGTCCCCAATGGAGCCAGCAGTCTCCCTCTTCTTTAAAGTGTGATCTCTAGGACAGGTGCAAATGCAAGGTAGCTCCCAACACAGTCTTGCACACCAGGCCTGTATGCGCATACCAGGTCTGTGGTCTGCCTCATTTTATGAAGGCTGAGTGATGGGTAACTCGCTTCACGTGGGTCAAAGTAGATAGGATTTCTGGGTCTTGGTTGTCTCCTGGCCATCTTCTCTGCCAAGCTTTGTTGTCACTGCTATAAAGATTTGTCCTCTGAATTCAAATTTCAGCTCTCTGACTCTAAGAAGAAGCTACAGGAATATTCCAGCACAATAGAAACTATGGAAGAAGGCAAAAAGAAACTTCAGAAGGAAATTGAAAGTCTCACACAACAGTTTGAAGAAAAGGCTGCTTCTTATGACAAACTGGAAAAAACTAAGAACAGACTTCAGCAGGAGCTGGATGACCTGGTGGTAGACTTGGACAACCAGCGTCAGCTGGTCTCCAACCTGGAGAAGAAACAGAAGAAGTTTGATCAGGTATGGATTTAAGATTTTCCCTTCCTGTGTTATCACTTAACTTCTCTGGAACTCACAGACTCCACTGGTTTAGTGAAAGATAAAGCAGGGACAAAAAATAAACTAAAATTTAATTCCACATATACTGGTTAGTTTTGTATTTATATACATTTATCAAAAAGAGATTTCTCTCTGTCACTAACAACTGACGAGACAGTTGCAATAGAAAAACCCTATTACTAATGACTTCCTGTGTTAACACTACCTTTTTACAGATGCTAGCTGAAGAGAAAAACATCTCTTCAAAATATGCAGATGAGAGGGACAGAGCAGAAGCCGAAGCTAGAGAAAAAGAAACAAAGGCTTTGTCATTGGCCCGAGCACTTGAAGAGGCTTTGGAAGCCAAAGAAGAACTGGAGAGAACGAACAAAATGTTGAAAGCTGAAATGGAAGATCTTGTTAGCTCCAAAGATGATGTTGGCAAGAATGTAAGTTTTGGGATTAGAACAATTTCCACAGCAATAACTTAAAATAGCAGCTAACAAACAGATCATTGTTTTCAGTGCGGGAAATTCTCTGTAGCACACAAATCCATTCAGTAAGATCAGGTATTTTGTACAGAATTCAAAGGTTATTCCATTTGTGCCCAAACTTTCAAGAGAGCTGGTGAACTAACTGTAAGCCATCTTTATTTTTAACATGACTTCAAGCATGAAGAAGATTCTTACTGATTTCTAGGACTGAAAAAACATTAGAGAGATTCTAAATAATTTAATAGTTTATTAAGCAGCTTTGAAGCTGTAAACTCCACAAATCTGATTTTATTAGTTACATTTTACTTTGCCACCAGCCTAACATTTAGTTGTATAGCTGCAGCAAATTTCCACTGACGCATTGCCAACTACTTCTTTTATTACAGTGAAATGATACTACTACTTCTAATACTAAATAAATTCAATTATGATACTTGACTAGATTAAAAATGAAAGTTTGGAATAAAAAGAATCTCAGGTTATTTTAAGACATTTGCAAGTGTACAAAAAAATTACAATTTACCATTTTCAGTGCAAATTAGTTCATTCATTGTCAGCAGCTGATATTTTCAAATGTGCCCTATACTACAAGTAGACTGTCTTTAACTAGAATTATATTTATTTCTTATAACAATTCTATTAAGTTCTTATTGCTTGAAAGGTCCATGAATTGGAGAAATCTAAACGGACGCTTGAACAGCAAGTAGAAGAGATGAAGACACAATTAGAAGAGCTAGAGGATGAGCTACAGGCTGCTGAAGATGCCAAACTCAGGTTGGAGGTTAATATGCAGGCCCTGAAAGGCCAGTTTGAAAGAGATTTACAAGCCAGAGATGAACAGAATGAAGAGAAGAGAAGACAACTCCTTAAACAGGTACTATTCTCTATTATTGCCTTTGTAAATATCTAACCAAGCCAGCTGAAAGTCTCCAGCCTCACATCATTATTAAAAGCACCTTACTATAATGAGAAGAAAACATTATATTGCCTTATGTTTGGCAAATAATAATAATAATGATAAAGTAGATTATTGTACTAGAAAAGGCAAAAACTGCATAACACTTTTTTTTCCTGTTTTAGTAGCAGGTGCACAAGTGCCAACTGATGTAGCAATTTAACACTACAACCAATATAGTATAAAACATATGAATTGTTATTTCTGACGCAGTCAGAAGAACCTTCCCTACATTCTCAGTGCAAGTGAAAAAAGACAGCCTCTAATACATATGCCTTCCCAAGGTACACTGAATGGATACAAAAGCATTGGAAGTGAAAACAGAAAGGGCACAGTCTATTTATATACAGTAGTGTTGTGAGAGCAAGGACAGCTATTGTAGACATCATCTTCTAATATACATATTTCCATGAATACAGAACTCAAATTGCTGACTCCTTTCAAGAATCTTTAATTTTTAGACAAAATGGAAGTGTATTTTAACTGCCAGGGAAATCACAATTAACAGAGATGTAGGGGGCTGTATACATTAGTCATACATACACAGAGTGTTTATGAGTGCTCAAGGACTTTCCTAAACTTAAGTTGTTTTCTTTAATGATCAGCTCCATGAATATGAAACAGAACTGGAAGATGAGCGGAAGCAACGTGCCCTGGCAGCTGCAGCCAAAAAGAAGCTGGAGATTGATGTTAAAGATCTAGAAAGCCAAGCTGATTCTGCTAATAAAGCTCGGGAAGAAGCCATCAAACAACTTCGCAAATTACAGGTATGTAACCCTACAAATCCGGTTTTTCCCACTGCTGTCCTTTGTACAGCCACAATATGAAATTTAGGTGGCACCTGTGAACTTAATGCCTGCTACACATGATTGGTTAGAGGGGGAGTTTTAGCTGGACTCACAGATTCAAGGATCTGTACTGTAATGCTCAGTTTGAATGACAACAGAAAGCTTCATATGGCAAACCCTAAAACTCTTAAATTTCGTCATTACAGAGAGCTTCCAAAATTCTCTGGCCAGCACTCATCTGCTATTGACTTACCCACCTGAAGGAAAACATAGATTCCCACGTAGAGAAAGGGCTACAGGATAAAATCTGTTAGAGGGCTTCAGTCCTGGTTCTAACACTTGACTCAAAAGCCTAAAAGACTGTTCAGAAATCATGTTGTCTCTGAATTAACATTTTCCTATTTATACTGTAAGTCTCCATATCAACTGTTCTGTCATATGCTGACAGCTAAACAACAAAAAGGGATGTATCGGAAAGATTAAGACTGCACATGTACTCAAATATTCAAAGGAAATAAGGATAACAGGCATTACAAAAGCCAGTGTGCAAATGGAAGCATCGCTCTTCTTGGAATGCATTTCAGACCTTTCCAATATGTGTTAGCTGATCTCTCCAGAAAATATAATTTAAGCAGGCATTATGACTACCTAAATGAGTATGTGGTTCTACTCTGTCCAAATTTCTTTCTACTGAAACTGTAATAAAGCCAGACAAAAATAAATCTCCGTTATTCTTTCCAACAAGGCTCAGATGAAGGACTACCAACGAGAGCTGGATGATGCACGGGCTGCCAGAGAAGAAATATTTGCTACAGCCAGAGAAAATGAGAAGAAAGCAAAGGGCCTGGAAGCAGAACTCATCCAGCTTCAAGAGGTAAAGTGGGAAACTTAGAGCAGTATGAAGCAGACTACACGTGACCTTCAGTAGCAAAACAGCACTGCAGTGAAATAAAATAACAGCTACCAGGGATGGAAAGCTATAAGCAGCATTTGTAACAAGTTCCGCGTGCTCCATGCTCTCCACTAAAGTTGTTGGATCTACATCTGAGCATAGCCAGATTAGGCTGAAAAAAATCACCTTGGATGAAGGCACAGTTCACCAGCCTTAAAGGGAAGTGAACTGTATGATCTAACACAAATTGTTTTCAATAGCTATAAATTCCTGAAGTCTTGTTAGTGCTATTATTCCTACGTGTATTAAATGGCAATCTTGTGACTAAAACCAATAAAATGGAAACTAGCTGACAGGCTGGATAAAGTGTATTTCATTGTACTTCCCTAGGATTTATGATATGACAAGAATTTATTCCGTTATAATAAGACAACCCACCTTATACCAATTTTAGAAAGTTTACAATCCTGTGTATCATTCTATAACTATTTGTCTGAACGCTTACTTTCTCATTTCTTTACTATGCTGCCTTTTCCTTTTCTCCTAGGATCTGGCTGCTGCAGAAAGAGCTCGCAAACAAGCAGATCTGGAGAAAGAAGAGATGGCAGAGGAACTTGCAAGCGCTACTTCTGGAAGGTGGGAATAGACTGGATTACTCATGAGGCTGTAAACATGCTGCTGAACATCGCATGGCTGGCGAGAGAAGTTATGTTCCTCTCCCAAGAGCCATCTGGTCTTGACAACACAACATGCGCACGTTGACTAGTTTCATTGAAATATCTAGTTCTCTTTTCTTTATGAATTATTAGCAGTTCATAATAGTTTCAGACACATTCAACTGGTCAGAGCCATAACTACACACTTATTAACTTTAAACTTACAGGACAAGCCTTCAGGATGAGAAACGGCGCCTGGAGGCACGAATTGCCCAACTGGAGGAAGAGCTAGAAGAGGAGCAAAGCAACATAGAGGCAATGGGTGATCGCATGAGGAAAGCGGTGCAGCAGGTAGAGCTCGTTTCAGCACATGTCACTTTCTGTTTGTATCCCAGCGACAGCTATTTGCGGTTCTGAATAAGTATTTGGAGAATCGCCACCCCAAACTGCCGCCTGTCATTTCTCTGAAAGCCTGCAACACTTTTGACAGCATCCGTTCTCACCCTTGCAGGCAGAGCAGCTGAACAATGAGCTGGCAACAGAGCGCTCAACTGCACAGAAGAATGAAAATGCTCGGCAGCAACTGGAGAGGCAGAACAAAGAGCTGAAGAGTAAGCTGCAGGAGATGGAGGGAGCCGTGAAGTCCAAATTCAAAACTACAATTGCTGCTCTGGAGGCCAAAATTGCTTCTCTGGAAGAGCAGTTGGAACAGGAAGCCAGGTACCGGTCTCCCAGAGGGCACAGCTGTCCATTTATTGTTCCAGTTAATGAGACAGAAAGTAAACAAAGGCATACGGGATTTGTGTCATCAGGCTCTCAGTGCCATTAAGGCTTGGTAAAGTCTTTCCCTCACTTAACTTTTCTTAGACATAGGGCCAGTAACTGGAGTTGTTACAGGTTCTGATTAAGAAGCATTTTATTGCTGAAAAGTCCTACTGGTATCAAAGTCAATGATCTGCTCCCCTACATTTCAGAGTAACTGCCCTAAGACCCTGCATAACACATTGTGCCCTTTGTAGGATTATTTCTTGAGGAAATCACCTTGTGTTTTAGAATAGATCTCCTGGAACACCTCTAGCATACAGCAAAGACACATATTTGTTTTGATCAGAAGAACATGAATCCTAAGTTTTGCTTTGAATTCATCTGTTAAATTCAGTAAGGCCTGTAACACACGGGTCCTTGGTGCCAGTTTCATGAGCAACATGCCTGAGGCAGCTGAAAAGGACAGACCTTCCACATCACCAAATGTTGCACTGTCACTTGCAGAGAGAAGCAGGCTGCAGCCAAGTCATTGCGCCAGAAGGACAAGAAGCTGAAGGATGCATTGCTGCAGGTGGAGGACGAGAGAAAGCAAGCGGAGCAGTACAAAGATCAGGTATCGGACTGTGTCACGAGGGTCTTGGCCTGGGGCACAGGGATTTTCAGGTTTTACCCTAAGAATGGAAGATTCCATGTTCTGCCTCAAAGAAATTTCTCTCTAGAAAGCAGACTGTCTGCTTGGATTCTGTGCTGGGAGAGCTATACAGCCCTCTGCTAAAAGACAGGACAATATAATTCTTCTTCCATGCCAATTCAAGTGCTAAAGCACTGGTCCTTGTCAATCAGCCAGCTGCAACAGTCTGACTGCACAGGGATATATAGGACTGTGCACGACATCCTCATTAGCATATGAATGGAGATGATGAACATATTTTGGTTTAAAATTTAGCTTTACCTAATGTGCACCAACCTGCAAGCCAGAAAAGCAGAGGTAGGATTGTGCAGCAAAAGAAACAACAAGGTAATGTCTGAATAGAGTATCAGCAAAATGAACTCCCACAAAGCAAAGTTATTTTTACATTTTTTAGATTTTAAGCTTCTACCTTTGATTCAGGCCATGTTTCCATAAAACTCTCAAGAGAAGTATGAAATTAAAATGAGGAATGTAAAGTTATTAGATCTGCTTTGAATTAAAGTACTACTCTAAAATTTCCCTTTAGGCCGAGAAGGGCAACACACGACTCAAGCAACTGAAAAGACAGCTGGAGGAGGCTGAGGAAGAGTCTCAGCGTATCAACGCAAACCGCAGGAAGCTGCAGAGAGAGCTGGATGAGGCTACTGAGAGTAACGAAGCCCTGAGCCGTGAGGTTGCAGCACTCAAGAGCAAGCTCAGGTAGAGTGCCCTTGTTTGGGATAGCTGTTCCCACCCATTGACAGCCTTGAAATTTGGAACTAAACTAGAGAAGTGAAAAAAAAAAAAAAATCCGTTCAAGTAAAGAACAGACGCTGACAATGCTGCAAAGTTACTCACTCCTTGTATTAGCTCAGCAGATACAACAAAAGGCCAAATTCAGAAGGTGAAGTGCATTTCATAGACTGCAACAGTCTCAGGATTTCAGCTGTGAAATGAACAGCTGTGATGATAACGTGGCACAGGCCTTACTCTTTTTCTAAACAAAACTCCTGTTGGCTTAAATAGGAACAGAATTAGGCTTGGTTGCTTTTCAAAACACCCCTTACATAGCAGCTGTATCTATTTGTACAGAAGCAGTCAAAAAGGGTAGAAATGCTTGTGCTTTTTGCACTTTCACACATGCACAACTCACACACAATGACCATAAACAGTCTTAGACAACATCACAGGCGCAAAAGGCAAAGCACATTATATGACTGTTATCCAAAAGTCTCTTTGGACTTCACCATATAGGGATTCAGTGTCATCAGGTCAAGGAAAAGCTCAAAATGTCCCTTTGCATTTTCTTGTTAAAACTGATTGGGAAAAAGATAAAGCTGTGATCAGTCAGCTACATAGCCAGGTTCTCCTGCGCTCACTGGGTTTGAAAACACCAACTCACTAAAATAAAGACTGACTTGATTTATAAGGAAATTGCTCTATTTGCATCATCACACCATAAAACTTTGCTTTCTACCTAAACCCAACAGTATTTCAGATGAAAGTAAAGCACCTGCCTAGTTGTGTTCTTGAAGCAGTTTGCCAGTGTGTTTACCAGTAACGTGCATGAACCTTCAGATATGGATTTACTGCAAAGTGAAGAGTTAAGGATGTGGTAGCCTTTTCCATTAGCACCATCTTGGGTGGTGCATGCTCCTGGCTGCCTTACAAAGGAGTGGCTGCGTCCAGCCCTTTTTACATAGAATAGCATAAGGCTCATTTTTGTTTTATCTGACTGTAATGTAATTGGCTGTAATGTACTTTGTTTAGTTACTTAAAAGTAATCTACCTACCTCTGATCATGACCATGTGCTTAGTATAACTGCCCGGGACTCTCTATCTCTGTTTCAGAGGGACACAGGAACCTTCGCATGACTAAGCAGGTACCATGCCTTCAACTTTGCAGCTAGCTTGTGTTGCAAAAATTTCCATTTTCTTTGGCCCAAGTAAAAATCATGTGAGGTTTCTGCAAACTGTGAAGGCTTGGATATCTTGGCATTAATCTGTTTTATCAAAAGAGACAAATATTACAATAATCTAGCTACCATCAGCTGTTCATCAGTGATACATCTTTCTTACAAGTAGGTTATGTACTGATGTAGACTTACCAATGTTGCATTCTCACAAGCTCTACCAACAGAGTACCTAATAAAGTACTCTGACTTTTTTTGCATGAAAATGGGGTTTTTTTGCACCTCATCTTTGTGCACAGCCACAAAGATTAAATTTTTTCAAATCAAATACACCATTGATTAGTAAAATTAAAAGGACTAATGACTATGAAGTATCACGCATGTCATTAGAATTTCACAGTATTTCTTACGCATATTGTAATGCTGACCATAAGGTAAGATTCCATCTAACTCACCTGAAATTTGGGAAGATCTTACTTGCATGTGATTTATCACACTTACTCCACATAATCACAGACAAAAGAGAAAATCTGGCCTTTCATTACATAGCACTCTGTGCCTGTATTGCTTACAAAGAGCTATTACTTAGGCTTTTAGAGCGATTTTGCAGACATTACGTTGTTAGTCTACTGGTATTAGAACATAAAGCATGGACACAAATTAATATTGACACTGTAACCCGGCACAGCATTATATTATACTTAATCACATTCTCTAGAGATAGGAATAATACCTGCTGCAATAATACCTGCTGCAAAAATTAAAGAGCTACTGCCTTGTAATATTTGTATATCTTCTATTTTACATATGCTGGATTTGGCTGTGAATACACAAATATTTAAAGATGATGTCTTGTCCTTGCATGTGCCTTTTAGTCAGCCTAATATTTCCAGTCAGACTGTTACTCAAGCACTACTCCAGTAGCACTTGTTCAAAGGCAGATTAAATACAGAGATGCTAAGCAAACACTAATGCTTACGGCTTGTCTCAACTATACGCATTTTTCTAAAGGTACTAATGCGAATGACCACATGAATATTACCAAACCCATAAACCTCTTTAAGAGGAACAGATATAACCAAAAAGTGTTTATCCCCAGGGGCAATACCAGTTTAAAGAAGTATTAAGTTTGGGCATACTGCAACAGTTTATGTTAATAAGCAGTTAGCGTGTGATAGGGAGTTCACTTCTTTGTAGTCAAAACTGTACCACAAAATTTGGTTAGACTCTTGCTGTTACTCCCCACCAGTCCCATGTTCTCTTGCGGCGCTTCAGTGAATTACTGCAGCATAAAAAGTGTTATCTTCCAAATGACTCACGAGTAATTGAGTCCAGATAGCAGGAGTCCAAGGGGGTAAAGAGTCTTCCTTTATTGACAAGAATTAATAAATTTACTGCCCTAACTAGAATTTTCTTGTTAAACAGTAATAAGTATCTGCTATCATAATATAGTAGACACTGCTGTTTGTTAGACTGTGTCAAGCACATACCAGGGTAGAAATGACATACTCTTGTGTTCAATACATGCCATCAGCACCAGAACAACTAAGGTTAGTTGTTAGAACAACTAAGTTGTTAGTACAACAGTAGATCTTAAATGAAGCTTTATTATCCAACTAATTACTTGTTCATACTGAAGTTAAAGGGTAGAATTGTGGAAAACAGACTACATGTCACATTTCCACCTTGGAAACACAAATTTCTGCCTCTGAAATAAGTTAGTCTAGCCAATGTTCCTACCTGCTTCCCTTGTATGGAAGATTGAACTTGGGACTTAAATAGCTGCTTCAGAAAGGACAACATTGGCTTAGTCTTTTGCAAGGACAAGACAAGCCTTTAAATATTTACGCGCAATTGCTGTACCCAAAAGTGCCGAGTCGGATGTATTTAACACCAAATTAGTAATTTTGGCACAACATTCAGTGATCATGAATTTGTTTTATTGCTCGTGTTTGTGGTCTCAAGCCTTTACAAAGGTTTGCTTAATGAGGGGCAAGTGAGAGGCCATGTTACAAAACTTAATTGTTTTGTAGCACAATAGCAATGGAGGCCAAGAAGAGACAAACCCATCTTCTGTCTCACTTGCTCATACCTCTCCAGAAAATTAACCTTGAGGACCAAAGTGTCCCTGCCTTGGGCTGTGGCTGTGAAATATATGGGAATGGGAGGGAGATGGGAGAGGAAAGGGGGTAAGATGGGAAAAAGCATTTTCTGTAAGCTCTTCTGCAAGACACTTGCACTGTTGAATGTCAGCACCCAAGTTACAACAGTTTCAAAGCAGTGACGGTTTCCTCTCTCCACTGGGAAAGAGACTGGAGCGACTCACAATCTCGGATGCCATATGTGTCAAAGCACCTGTGGTGCTCTGATCACCGCAGCCTTTGCAGAGAAGAAAAGTGTGTGGGCTCAAAAATGCCTGCTGACATCTGCAGCACTGCGCCAGTCGCAGGTCTCGGGGACCTTCAGTAACTGGTGGGCTTATACAGACTGCAGGTCAGAAATCCAGCCCAAGCTCACTCTGTCTCCTTGTCTTCTACAGGGACAGGAAGGACACTCTCCTGCTGCTGTGGGTAGAAGGTCCCCTTTCCCATTCCTTCCCAGCACAACCAGTTGCAGTCCCCATAGGGGAAAAGAGTGAAATGAAGGGAAGAGTAGGGGGTGTTTGGGGCAGATGAGACTAGAGGAGAACTTGAAGCACAAGAACAGGAATCCCATCACAGTTCCAAGCAACTGGGAGTCTGAACCTATCCACAAATTACTCTTACATGCTACAGAACAGAAAATTGTATTAGAGGCCCACAGATCTTGGCTGTTCTGCATTTAAAAACATCAGCCCCACAGGTACTGTTACAAAACTCTGCTTATTTGTGAGGACTGCAAATGACCTAACATCTGACTTTTTAAATATTTTTTTCTCTCTTACTGCAGGAGGGGAAATGAGCCAGCATCTTTTGCCCCACCCCGTAGATCTGGAGGCAGAAGAGTAATTGAGAATGCAACAGATGGAGCCGATGAAGAAATGGATGCAAGAGATGGAGATTTCAATGGAACAAAAGCCAGTGAATAAACACGCTTAAAAAATTGCACTGCAGCAAGGGGAGGGAGGACAATATTTAGCACTGTATAAGTCTACTCTTAGTGTCAAGGTCACATACACCCACTCCTCTGACAATGATAAAAGCACAACTGCCTTGTCTCCAATGTATAGAGTACTCCAAACCTTATTTTACCATGAAGTGTATTTGAAAAGGTAGGGGGTTTTTAAACGCTCAAGAGTACTTTACTTTGAGACTCTTCCAGAAAGTGAATTCTAGTAGCTCAGATGATTTAAATCCCAGTGAACTATAGTTTACACAGGATTTGAGAGACTGTTGCAGGAGAAAAAAAAAAGGCATTGGTCAGTTAATCTTTTCTTAAACTTTCATTTTGTCTTGAGTATTCGATTAATATAGGGTTTTTTCCTGGTTACCACACCCCTGATGCACCATTCACAAGGTGGAAGTGCCTTTTTAATCACTTACTGAAAAATAAAGTATCATTTGTTCAAATTAAGTCAACTGATACAGTTTTATATGCACCATGGATGTGCTTACACACTAATAAAAGGCTATAAAAACCTACTGCAGTATTCTTGTGTACAGGTATCACTTGGGTGCAATACAGCATGCTCGAAGGGAATGGGGGATGCAGGTGAGCTTCTTTACAACTCAAATACTTTTTAGAACAAAAACCTGATTTTCTCCTAAGCAATTGCTTTTGAAGGAATTAAAAAAAAAAAAAGTACGTACACTGAGCTGAATGTAAAATGACATGAGGTAGTTGGGATAGGTTTGGTTACCTTGTGGACACACAGTGCTAACTGAGGTGCCCTTGGATGTATCCAGGGGCTGACAGACATGACACAGGACCCGCAGGAGATCTCCTGTCTTTAGGCAACTGAACCCACCCTTGAAGTCTGTACATATAGGGATATTTCCAACTAAAGCCAGCTGAAAACAATTAGAAACAGCAGCCCACATTGAATGCAGCGATCCAAGCCAAGCTATTCTGCATTAAGGGACCAGCATGCAGTTAGTTTTTGGTTTTGGAGCACTCCCAACAGGCCTGTAGCCCATTCCTGGGAACTACCAGGACCTACCACAAATTCATGCAGCTCTAGTACTTCCAGAGAGCAGCTACCTTTGTGGTCACACTGGGGCAGTAGAGAGCCATCCACAGCAAAGCCAGGTGTAGAATTACTCTAAATCGAGTACAGAGAGGTTACTCGATGTCTTAGATTGCACAGCAAGTGAACCTTAAGCAGTGTGACTACAGGGAGAGCAGGTCGTGCAAAAACATCATCTTCTAAAGCTAAGCATTGTTCCAGGAGGCACAGAGATCATGAACTGAAGATTCAGACTAGGCACCTTTTAGCCAGCAGAGTCAGAGCCCAAACAATTCTCTCTGCTCATTTAAGAATAAAGGATGAGTTTACATAAGAATCCATTTAAAGCGATTAAGATGACAAGCTGCAGAGGAGAGGGGTTAGGAGCTATCAGATAAGACCTTTTCATTGCTTGATCAGCCACGCAGCCCAGCTCTGTAACCATGCTCAAAGAGCTGGCTGTTAAACACACAGCTTGTGAGCCTTCCTGTGTGGGAAGAAAGGAGAGCAAGGACGGCAGACTTCATATAGAATGGTCTTAAGCACCAATGCTTGGAGCACAACCAGCAAACTGAACATGGAGCCCTTCTAAAAGGAATTCATCTAGAAAATTCCCATGCACGATGGTAGAGTTTGGTCCGATGGTTACAGCACTGCCCTACCACCTGAGAAACTTGGGTTCCAGTCCCTGTTCTGCAAAGCTTGTGACAAAATAGGGAGTCAGTTTCTTTTGCAGAAGGATGCTTTCTGTGGATGTTACTACAGTGGCCGAACTGAAGTTCCTCTGTGTACCACTACAGAGATGACTGTTCTAGAGTAAGATATTTTGACAATTCTCAATAGCATATCCACCCCTGGTCTGTCTTATTATATCTGTAGTCACATTAATAATATATCTGTAAAACATATAATACTAGCATGGCGATGATTTTCCAACTTTCTACTTTACCTCAATGCTGTGTCTCAATCTGACTGCAAGCCAACTTGCTCACCAAGCAGGCAAATTCTGGCAAGATAAGGAAAATGCAACCTGTCTTGACTGATCCCTCCCAGCTACACAGTCCATGTGTCAGCACAACTAACAAAGTAGCCCTCACACTTCTGCTCCTCATGGGTAAGAAAAGTGTCAACTCCCTGTGCGAGAGGACAAAAATCACGTTAAAACAGCCAGAGTTCAAGATTTTGAGAGAGAGCAATGTCAATACTGAGCACTGTAAATCCCAGAGGTATCTTTAGCTATGACAATATTTACATTCCTTAGGGTAGGAAACCATAAGAAAGATGTAGGAAAATCTTTGCATATGATTCAGCAACACAAACAATGTCTCTTTCAGCTTCATTGATCAGAAACAGATGAGAAACTGGTAGCAAACATCTGTGCATAAACCACAGTGACAACTGGCAAAAAAACTTGAAATGAATCAACAACTAGCATTCAAAATAAGCTTTATTCTGCTCTCCAGTTAAGCCAACTTTGTAGATGGCCTGAATAATGGGAATGATCTGCGGTTATTTCCTTTTGCAGAGAAATAGATGCATGAGTGGCTGTTTTCACAGCATTTTCAAAAAAAAAAAAAAAA
>VYXH01010789.1:229045-284841 GCA_013397275.1 Burhinus bistriatus
AGCGTTGCCTGGGGTTGTTGTGACCCAAGTGCAGGACCCGGCACTTGGCCTTGTTAAACCTCACACAGTTGGCTTCAGCCCATCGATCCAGTCTGTCCAGATCTCTCTGCAGAGCCTTCCTACCCTCAAGCAGATCAACACTGCCACTTAATTTGGTGTCACCTGCAAACTTACTGAGGGTGCACTCAATCCCCTCATCCAGATCATCAATAAAGATATTAAACAAGGCTGGCCCCAAAACTGAGCCCTGAGGAACACCGCTTGAGACCTGCCGCCAACTGGAATTGATGCCACTCACCACAACTCTCTGGGCTTGTCTATCCAGCCAGTTTTTAATCCAGTAAAGAGTACACCTGTCTAAGCCATGGGCTGCCAGCTGCTCTAGCAGAATGCTGTGGGAGACTGTGTCAAAGGCCTTACTAAAGTCCAAATGTTTCAGACTGGTAAGCAGAGACATCAAGACTGAGGCTAGGCAACTTGGCACACCCTGGCTACATTCCAGCTCCCTGCCAGGTTGAGATCCTACCTATTGTACCCTTTTGTCTTCTACCCTGGTTTCCACATGAAGGAAACCTAAGCTGAGGGCAGGTGGAAGCCACACCATTATCCAGCCAAGGGATAGAGCACTTCCGTCCCACAGCCTGGCTGTAGCTTATGGAAACCACTCAAGGGCACAGAATCTGAGCAGATCTGAAAAGAAGTTGCTTTTCCAGCATTATGATCTCTCTCTTCTCACTCAGCCTTAATGACAGATATCAAGAAGCTAACACATAGGGCTATTCAAAGGTAACTAAAAGTCAGTCACAGCCCTCCTGTTTTACTGCCCCATCAGTGTTTCATTGACTCCGTTTTTCACAGGCCAGGAAACAATGAGGCTATTAAGGCTGACCTTCATGGGTTACAGGAAGCCAGACCAGCACGTGCCCCAGCTGGACTGGCTCTTCTTAACCCCCTAAGGCCCTGAAGCACCACCACAGATTAGACGGCTGGAACAGACTTTTGCTTCTGCGAGCTGCTCTGGAACAAGGTCAGGAGTTCAAGAAGTTGAATGGAACAGTCTTGAAGCTTCCTCATTTGCTTCTACATTTCAGATAGCAAATTTAAATGAATCAAACTTAAAAGACAAGCTCTAAGATATATGGAGAGGACCGAACAGCTACAAGCCAGGAGGGACAAAGGGAAAGTAATTTCTGTCTAACCTCTAGCTTCATCTTTCAGGCGCTGCACAGACTCCAGAAGGTTTTCTTTCTCATCCAGCTCACTCTCCAGAAAAGCATTTCTTTCAATAGCCTGGTTTAAACGCTGTTCAAAATCCTCCAGAGACATTATAGTGGCTCTGAAAAAGAGTGCACAAGATGTCACTACCAGATTGTTCAAACACATAGAGGAATTCCCTCTCTCACAAGAAAAGGGATAAACTGTTTTTGTTTGGTTTGCTTTGTTTTATTATTTTTTATTTTAGCTTGCAAGGTACTGTTATGGTTTGAGAAACCCACAATGTACTGTCACCTAGACAATCACTCTACCACTCAATGACACCCCCCCCACTCCACCCCCAGGAAGGGGAACTGGGAAAAACAACCAGGAAACCCAGGGGTTGAACAAACAGGTTTAACAGAATAAGACCAGACAGCCAACACCAAAGAACCACTATTAATCCTGATACCAACATAAAACATACAAGGATTATACTCAGCCAATTACACCAGTAGGAAGCTGTGCACTCCCAGCAGTGGACAGCAAACATTGGACACTGAGTGCCACAGCCCTGGGAGGAAGGGAAGGTCCCAGGGATCCAGCACCGGGGCAAGAAGCTCTCTGGATCACTGCCATCGAGAGAGAGAGAGCACTTTGCAGCAAACTTTCTAATTTATATTGAATGTGACGTTCATGGTATGAAATAATCCTGTTGGCCAGCTTGGGTTAAGTGCTCAGGTCTCGCTCCTCCTCATCCCTGCACCTGGCGAGCTCAAAAAAACCTGAGACCGTGAAACTCACACACCATAGCTGGCAGTGAAGTAAATATTTTCAAAAATTCAGACACTAATCTTCTAAGAGTAGAGTTTTTCCCAAGCATTAGAAGATAAATCAGTCCTGTGTCGTTCAAACCAGAACAGGTACAAAAGTGTGCAGTGGGAGGAGTGGAAGCAAAAAAAAAAAAAATTTATCTCATTTCCCTTCTGCCACAAACCTCCTCACCACAATCATCACTTAAGTGATTAGTGCAGAATGACACCATGCTCACAGGACAGAAGTGGAAAACAGAAAACACAGAAGGTGGGTCACCTTTTTGCTCTTTCCAAGTCATCATTTGCTTGCTCAAGTTCTCGAATGTATTTCTGAAGTTGATCTTTAATAGCTTTTGTCTGTGCCAAGTCATCTTCCAACGCAGAGATTTGCCTGTATCCTTCTGAATGCTGCATTTCAATCTTTTCCTAATCAAAGGCAAATCAAACAGCGTATCAGGGACTTAGCAACGCACGTTCTCTTTCTGTCGCATTGTGTGAGCCCCTTTAAAGGCAGACACTGAACTTTTTTGAGAAACATCACCTTACATATGATAAAACGCCAACAAAACCAATTGCTCACATAGTTCTGGGCTGCCAGCAGACAAGAGCTCTTCCTGTCACTCCTTATCAAGCAATGGTGCTGGGGAGCAGTTCCCAGCCTCCACAGCACAGGACCATTCCTTGCTCTCCCCGACAGCAAGACTCAACATAATCTCTGAGCTCCAAGAGCTTTAGCAACACGCAAAGTGGGATGCAAGAGAAGCCACTTATTTTCAACTCTAGTAAAAAGTCAAGCAGTACTTAGCAGCCTAAATAACAAGAAAAAAAAAAAAATATATCCAAGTGCGACACTTTTACATACTGCTGTGGAACTAGCAAGATTCTCCACTGCCCCTGTGTTTTATTAGCCCAAAGCAGGTTCCGAGTTTTAGATCACAAAACATTTCAGGTGAAGTTATGCAACATGCTTTGGATGTGAACCTAAAAAACCGTCTCTCTTTACAGCATGTACACAAGGGTACATTTAAGAGAGGCTCAGTCAGGGAGGAAAGGTTAACTTCTCCATCAAATATCTCTCTATATATGCAGCGTTAGCTCCACATTATGCACCAGGGAAAGCTTCACAGCACACCATCTACTGCAACGCTTTACACTCCACCACCTTGCTATCGGACCACTTCAACATGCTAGAGATTTTCTTGGAACGCCAAGATTGCTGTGTAAGTAGCATTCCTGAAGTGCTTTCTCCATCCAGAATTTAAGTACAACACTTGAAGTCACTGAAAACAAATCGATGTACTGGAATTTGAAAACCACGGCCTGTAGTCTAGCAGGACTGATAATTTGAAGACAGCTATTTTAGCACATGAAATGCATAGACAAGGAGGATGGAAAGAGATACCCATTCTGAATTAAGAAATTCTTATTTGATCACAATGTGGTGACACTGCTATAATTCCAGACTTCTGAAGCATAGTTACTTGCTGAATTTAAGAGCCCCCAAGCTCTACAAGGCAGATTACTTTCAACTAGCTTTTCAGGACCCTCTAAACAAACCCTCCAAAGCGTTATTTCCATTTCTTTTTAGGTAGTGTGAACTCTGGTTTCTGAGGGGGAAGCAGGCACACACACTAGACTGGTAAGCTCAAAGCCACAAGCTGTGTGGGCCTGGCAAAGTTCACTGGTGTTGACCTAGATGCAGACACCAACCTTTGATGGGCTCAGTTAACGCTGCTGCTCAATAGTCTCACGAGTTTAATGCTTTGCTCTTGAATTGATTCAGATAAAAGACGAGAACAGCAAGGTTTGAGTCTTTGTTTTCAGCCAATTGTAATAAACTATCAGCTGATCTGGCCATCAATGGAGTCTCTGTTCCTTCACTGCAGGCTGCTACTGCAGTTTTCAGGCTGCATGAATAGCCAATTGTTAAAAGGTTTGTTTCAAGCAGAATGTTTTAATAAAGTTATCTACTATGAAGAATAATTTAAGATTTTCCAAAATATGTTTACCCTCCACTGTTTGAGGTTCTATGTTGTTTCCTACTGTTTTCGTTCTTAACTGCTTTGGCTGGTTCACTGTCCCCTCCTGTCAGCCTAACTCCACTAGAGAAAGAAAATAGTCCACACCCTCCTCAATTAAATGACCTGCAGATTTTATTTTTGTCATACTTATGCCTTGTCCCCAAACCTATCAGCTTGCATGGGTTTATGTGGCTACATGGAACAGTAGACCAATACTGCATACAACATGCAGAGCATTTAACACTGCTAACGCACTAACACAACAAGAACAAAGATCAGTGCAACATAACAAATACAATGAAACAAGCCTTGGAGGTCTGGCTATCAAAAAGCAAGGGGGAGCAGAATCACTAAGTTGGTGCTAGAGGGATGGAACACCTGCCTGCAATGGAAGAGTATTTCCTCAAGACAGTCATTTGGACAACAGTTTAGACCAAAGGCATTGCAAACCTGGATTAATCACTTATAAGGGATTAATCACTTATACCAATACCTGCACTCCCATTAACTCATTATTGCATCCAATTGAGAAGAGTAATTAAATTAATCTCTGCTTCCACAGATATTGTCCTGGCCCTATAAAATACAGTGTAGTGTTTCTTGGGTGACTATAGTTCACCTTTAAGTAAAAGGCCAACATGATCAAACTTTAAAAAGGCACACCAGTTTCAGTGACAATTTTTTTCAAGTTGAAGAAAACTTACCAGTATTTCCTAAACCTGTCAACCAGCACAGGGGACTAGCAGCATCTTTAATGAGACTGAAATGAGGCATAGACGCTACATTATTTCTTAAGTCACTCTGGTAAGAAGTTCCATCTCAGTAAGTTCATATTCTTTATAATTATGGAAGTTAATGCTTTTCAGCTGGTTCTTAGTTTCACAGAAAGCTAGCCAAGTGTAAAGAGGACAAATCATTTTTCCCCAAGTACAGACAGATTCAGTAACAAAATCACAACTGAAACCGTCTTAAACCTCTCAGTTCTATGTGTTACTGGAATGCCAGATAATAAATACACAACTATGTAAAAAGGGTTTAAAACTATTGAGTTTTCTTATGTAATGCGAGAACACAGCTGCAATGTTTGTATTTTGATTATTCTGCAATGTTATCTGTGTCTGCACAATGCAGACAGTAAGAAAGCTGTGAACAAAAGCACTAAGTGGATGGAAGAAGGAACAGAACAGCAGCTCTGTTATGTTCATGTTTACTCTCCACTCTACTACAATTTTCTCCTGTCTCAAACCTATCCTGACACATAGCCACAACCTGTGAACAGGGGTTCAAGAACATTACTAAGGTATCCAGCACCCTCAAAGCAGACAACAGATTGGCATTTCTTAATTTTTCAAGACTTCCTTTTTTGCAGTTTTCTGTTCAATTCCTTTGTAATGCAGAAGGTCCCTGTCCCCAAGGCAAGCTGGATCTGCACATGGCTGTCTCATTCACCTTTGCACTTCGGATGTACCAATACTGTATACATCATCCACTCTTACCTTAACTGACTCCAGTTCCATTCGCAGACGATTGTTTTCTGACAGAAGGTCTCTGTTTCTGGACTCCGTTTGCTGCAGCTGAGTCTCCAGTTCAGCTTCATACTCTCGACTCCCTTCTTGGAATTCACGCAATTCCTCCTGTGTATTCTCAGCACTAGAGACCAATTCCAGCAACACAACTCATCATAATGAACAAAGAAAAAAAAAAATCTATTGTATACTCAAGGTAAAAAAAAATTCTGCCCTTTAACATAGAAGGCTCTATGCCCCTTTTCCAACTTGCATATTCAACAGGAAGAGAGGACCATATGCAAATGTTTCCCCATCCAACATGGAAAGCCACCCCATAGCAAACTGGTAAACAAATAAAAAAAAGCCCAAATAAATAGAAAAATCCCAAAGTCTGTCTTCACACTATAGGTGCTGAGGACATGTGGAGTCTCTTTAGCTTGTATATTGTCCGCTGTTACCTGCATATTTAATATGTTATTCAATTATTGATTTGGAAATATGAACAAAGCCATTTTCAATTAGTAATAAAAAGTGATAAAAAGAGAGAAAGATTAAAAGAAAGATGTTCTTATATTGTCAAGCAATACTATTGAAATAACCCTCCAGCACACTAAACAAGTGGTGCTAAAAGGTCTGAACACCTGGTCCTGATAAGCATCTAAAAAGTTTGGATTTTTTTCACCCTTTAGTGCATTTAGAGCAACATATTGAGCCAAAGGGAAGGGCAAAGTATGTTCATTCTCAGCCAGTGATCTTCCTCCATCTATGTGCTGTCAAACCGTTTCGGATCCATACAGAGATATAAAGAGTGAACCGCAGTATCTCTTTCTGCAATGGCCCAGATCATCCACCCCCAACAAGGTTCTGCAGTGAGTTAACGTTTACCCAGGCTGCCCCCAACTGCGGTCAGAGGCACAATTGCAGCACGCACAGTCCTACTCAAACCAGAGCAGGGACCAAAACCAGCAGTGCCACAGCAGCACAGCTTCACTGCTCAAATAAGCATCAAGGACTCTGGGCTGCTGTAGGTTATGCAGAAGCACTGCTACTGCTACCACTCAAGATAGCTGAACCACCTTGAATTTACTCCCCTATGTGGTGCTGTCTATGTCTTTGCATGCAGTATTATGCACCCTATCGAACAACTTAGATGAATGAAGCCACTGTCTTACCACTGCTTGTATTTCATAGCCAACTCTTTCCAGTATCTGGTTTCTTCTTCCACTGAGCTGAAGTGATGTCCTTCTGAGTCTTCCATGATGAGTCCTCAAAGTTTAAAACTCCTGTTTTATTTTTCTCTCCCCTGGAAAATTAAAGGATCAAGCTTAAGAATTAATGCAGTGAGCTGCCTCTGTGCTTTTTGCAGCAGAGCAGTGCACCCCTCCTCCCAAGAAGTCACTGCACACCTGGAGACCAAACTGAAGACCAGCCTTGACAGAGCTCTGCCAGATATACCATAGATGTGAAAGAATCACTACTGAGTAATCAGGTCCCTTCCCCCAGTTCTCCCAAGGCTGCTGCATGCCTACGCCACATCCCCAGCAGCGAGCACCTTCCCCACCCTCCAACTACACAGCACAGAGCACCAAACGTTGAACTTCAGCCACAGCTGTGCCAATGCACACAGAACACAAGTGAAAGAGAAGACATTGCAGGCACAACTTCAGCTCCAAAGACAGTGCAATTAAGGTCGATTTCAACAACCCTAAAGACACTTACCATGAAATTAAAGAGAAACTTCAAAGAGACACAGATAAGGTACTCAAGATACTAATCTCCTGTGTTAACATTTCCAGGAACACCTAAGCTTTTTATGGAGATAACTGCTGGGCACATGACAAATTTCTCCCTAGGTTAACATAGAAAAAGCTACCTGACTTTAAACCTGAGACATCACAAGGCATGTATGGCTGAGAGCCACAATATATCTGGATACTTCAGAGAACCACAGGAGAAGGGAGCTCCAGAAATTCCCAGGGAAGTGAGGATAAAAGCTCCACAGAGGTTTTAGTGGGATACCACCTGGCTGGACGAAGGTATGCAGATAGATTGCAGCAACCCAGTGAGGAATCCAGACCATCCAGCTGTCCCTGTGCCAGCATAAACCCAGTCACAGGACATAGTCCCAAATGGGAAGGACACATGAAAGAGCCACAGGGGAACCAAGAACCTTAAATTGGTCACTCCTGCTTGAAGACTTAAGTATCTAGACATCACAATTAAATAAGTGCCCTCTGATATGCATGATGCGCTCTAATAAACAGGTCACTGGAAAATATCATTTTATATGAGTTAGTCTTGACAATGGAGAAACATCAAACCTAATGCTCTGGATAACCTGCCCATCTCCAACCCTGGTTGTGGCAAAGATTCCACATAGACATTATCCATTTAAGAGAAAGCCAAATAGATCAAGGTTGAGTTGAGCAATTCATTACAATGCCAGTTGTCAGAAAACCGTATTGCTGAAATCTAATGACTGAGGAAACACAGTTCTACCAAGTTGCAGCTGCAGATTTACTGAGCAAAACATTTTCTAGAGGTAATCCTGATGGAATAAAGAGGAAAAAAAGAATAGCCAAAGCCTTCAGAGATCATCTAGATATCAGTCCTGCCTTCTACTCTTCTTATTTATGATACTCCGGAAATGCTGGAGTAGACCTTCTGAGCAACACGTCATAGCTAAAGAAAACGTGCAGCCACTGCACATCTATTGAAATCCATGGAAAAAATTATTCATAGTCTGTGTTGAGGCTCTGCTTTCCAGAAAATCGTCTAGTTTGAAAAGGATTAACAGCCATTTATCTAGTAACTCTACTGAGACAAACATAAGCAGTTTTTACCTCTACCACAGGCAACCGTATCAAGTACTGAGTCATCTGGCAAGCTAAAGCCCAATTCTTACACACCCAAGCAAAGCTGCGAAGCACAAGTCCTTTTCACAGTCTAGGCCATTTTCAGGAGACTACTGAGCAAAGAGTAAGCAGCTGT
This sequence comes from Burhinus bistriatus, assembly GCA_013397275.1. Classification (NCBI taxonomy): domain Eukaryota; kingdom Metazoa; phylum Chordata; class Aves; order Charadriiformes; family Burhinidae; genus Burhinus; species Burhinus bistriatus. The sequence continues at coordinate 237,575 of VYXH01010789.1, forward strand.
CACAGCTATGTGGGCTGTGCCCACACACCTCAATGCACAGTATCAGCTGCACACTCACAGAAATTACGCCATTACTTAGAAGGGGAGCTGGCAGGTGAGGGGAAGTTACCAAGCTTTAGTTTTTATAATTCATTTTTTTGGCACAAAATGTTAATTAGACAAAGCTACACGTCTTCCTTCTAACAAATAAAACCACCATGTGATGTATTGACACACTTCCAGCAAGAAGTCTCAAGGCTGCTGCTCTTTGTATGTATTTACAGAAGTATGCACTGGGGAAAAAGGAGAGGAAAAAGGAGTGTGAGTAAGGAGTAGTGATTTTTCCAAATAGTACCCTTGCCCACTAAAAAGAAAATCGCAACCAAGCATAATTAACATTCTTGACTTAGGATACTTTACAACACACCTACTCTATTATTTTTAAACAAACTGAAAGTGCCCTTGATGTTAATGAGCATGTTCTTATGCTCAAGGCACTGTGTACACACACACCAATCCTTGCAGCATACTTGTGAATAAAGAAAACTGTTTTACAGATGAGGGACAGAGAGGGAGGGTCGGACACGAAGAATTGATGCAGGTCCAATGGGAAACCAAGAAGGACCAGCATCCATTACTGTGGTCAAACCACTTCAGAGAACAGCAAGCCAGAGTCTCCTTTACACGGTTATTTCTCACCACTCAGACAACAGGAATTTTCTGTATTTCTTCAAGAACAGAGATTCTACCCAGGGTATGCCTGGTTTTGCTACACAAATTAAAATATATTTCAGAAGTCTCCAAAGATTAATTCTTCTGACACAAGCATTATAATAAACCCCCTATCTGTGTTCAGTCAACACAAAAAGTCAGATAATAAAGATGTAGTGCAAGACATCTTGCTCCTGAAAGCTTTCAAACCCCCCCTTTGGAACCAAAAGACACAGCTCCCATAAGCCTCAAAAGCCTGAATACGCTCCTATCTGGCTCTCACTTCTGTTTTTACACTGCACTTCCGAATGACTAAAAGAATGTACTAATTTGCATTTTTTAAGATTGTATGGTCATATACAAAAGACTTTTCCCTACCTGAGCTGCAAGATTTTTAAGACTTCCACAGAACCTTGAAGACTTTCACAGAAGCATAAAGATGCTGTTCCCTTCAGTTTCTAAGTATGTCTTTGTAAACATAAGATTACAGACCCACTAACGATATTATCCGTTAAGAGTACACTGTGTTTCATGGTTACCATTACTTATTTAGCATTTATAATTTAAAATTAATTGTTAAACTGCAAATATATGGAAGGACTGTGGACCTATACTTATTCCACAGAAATGACACAACATGGCAGAGATTGTTTCACTACTGTGCCTTGCTGCAGGCACATGCTTTTCGTCTGCAACACACAAGGAAGACCTACTAGGTTCCCTGTACACCTGCACTACGTCTTGGCTCACCGGGGTTTTCAAACTAACCAAAGGTGAAAGATACAAACTTAAACTGAAAAGAAAAATTCCAAGTTTTAGACAAAGTATTAAAGCTTCTTCTGAATTTTATTTAAAAAAAAAAACAAAACAAAAAACAAAAAACACCACTCACATAAATCCTTCTAAACTGCCTGTAAAAAGGTTAGGGGCTTGACTTTTTGTTTTTCCCTCCTGCTGTCTTCTCCCCTTGATTTTTAACAGCTTGGAGATAGTATGCAAAATGCCCAGAAAGTAATTAACTAAACCAATTAGGAACTTCTCATTGTCTAGGCTCACTACAAAAGGGGGGAGGGTGAGGGGGGTGAAGGAGGTTGTAGCAATGTTTTGTTAAACTTTGGCAAACATGGAAAAAACAAGGAGAGAAAGTCACAGCCTATAGCAGGCACACATTGGCTGCACCTTACTTGTTTTCGCACACACGAAGCTAGAAGAGCCATCTGGCCAGGCTTCCTGCGTGCAAGCAGCACCAGTGCTGGTCACAGACATTACAAACCCTCTACATCATACAGGAAGGGGAAGTGTTCATGGGTGGGGAATGGACTTCTGCAGTGAGAAAACTACCTCAGCATAAATGCTGCAGGAAACAATTTCATACAAGTGAGAGCAGCATTGCAAAATTCTTAAGGAAAAAAATATTAAGAAAAGCCACTCAAAAAAAAAAATCATTCAAGGAACTTCAAGTTGGGAATCAGAGTCTGAGATCACCAAATTCATTAAGATCTCCACTTAGATTCTGCTTCAGTCCTGGAATAAAGGACACAAAACAATGCTGCATACTGAATTTTTTTTTTTTTTAATGAAAGAACATTTTAGCTTGGTGAGCAACATTGGCCTACCTTTGTAGCAACGCCTGATGGTCTGAGTCAGAGCAATTCATACGGTAATAAAAAAGTAAAGCAGTACCATAAATACTACCGAATTATCCATGTCAGAGATGATGAAGCTCCTATTAGACGTTTTTTCGTAACTGTAAACCAACCAAAACCCCTCTTTGCTCCTGAAAAGTAGCTTTCCCATCCTATGAAAAGTAGATTTTCTTAAAATAGTCCCCTTGCAAGGGTCTTCCTATAACATAAGGGCCTATTTTCTTTTGTTTAAGCAATACAAAAGAAAATCACCACAAGAGAGAAAGAAAAGGAAGAGGTCATCGGAGTGCCAGGATTACTACAGAATCCCACAGCCAGCACTTAAAAGAGTTACCATCTTCTCAAGGTCTTCTCTACCGAAAGGCTTAATTCAGCAAAGCCCCCATCTTTTCAGCTAGCAGTCCGGCTCCAATACTTCCGAGTTTCCAGGGATTCCGAAGCCAACTCCACAGTTTTCTCTCCCGAGGTGCCCGACCCTGACGCTTCCAGCCGTGGCCGAGCGGGAGCCTGGCACGGCCGGGGCTCGGGCTGCCCCCTCCCCTTCGGGGCAAGCACCGGGCGGGAGCTCAGCCGGCGGGCACGGCTCCCGCGCTCCCCTCCCCACCGGCAACCGCCAGAGCACCACCAGAAGCAGGCGGCGATGCAGGTTCGCAGGGAAGGATAGGGGAAGGAGCGGGGGCCGCAGACAGGCAGGATCCCAGACCCGTCTCCTCTTGCCTCCCTGGCCCGCCCCGGTTACCACCGCAAGACTCGGGACACCCAGAGGGGCTGCTCCGCACCGAAAGCGCCCTGCCCTTCCCTCCCCTACAGGCGGGGAGGGCGCTCCGCCAGAGGGGGAAGCCCCGGGGCGCTGCCTGCNNNNGGGGCGCGGCCGGTCCCGATCCGGTCCGGCCCCCCGCCACCGGCCCCAGCTGTGGCCCCCAGAGCGGCGAGGGATCGCCCGGCCTCGGCTACATGCTCTGTGCACGCTCACGCCCGGCGCTGGCACACATCAACCACGCTAAACCCCTTTCGTCAGTATTTTATGAGCTGCAGCGGGCACGAGGGCCTGCGTCTTCTAAGACGTTAACGGTATAAATCAGCCCTCGCCACCATGCTGTAATTTTAAATACACGTTTTCCCATTAAGTGTTCTAAAAGAGGAAAAGCTTTACAGCAAATACTGTTTTTTTATTATTATTCCAAAGGCCTCTTCCGAAAGAGCAAGCAGTGAGACGGTGACCATAACTATTCAATGTCAGTGCAACATCTGGACACTAAAGTCCCCTTTCCAGGACCGAGGAGCGGCCTCCCGCGTCACCGAAGCCCGTGCCACAAAGGACAACGCAGCCTGTGAAATCTTAGACGCTTGCACTCAGCTACACCTCCGCACGATGTCATCATTCCCGAGAGCAAGCCGCAAGCATCCGCAGGGGCGGCGAGCTGCCCGCAGACAAAGAGAGGGAGCTGCAGCTCAAGGCAGCCAGGGAAGGGCTCACCAGCGGGCAGGGGCAGCGGGCAGGGGCCGGAGAGGCGCCGAGCCTTGCTCGAGCGCCCCGGGTGTGTTCCTGCCCAGCTGCGTGCACGAACGCTTGGTCATCAGGCGTGTCCGGCATTTGTTTCCCGAGTCAAAACAAAAACACCGATTATCACCTCCACGTAGATACACCCCAGCTCACCCGCGTACGGCCGTGCGTCACTCAGTACCGCCGCACGCCCGGCAGCGCGTTTTGCAAACTGCCGGGTGACGGGCGCCCGCGCGCAGGGGCCCCCATCCCGGTGTCATTCACTTCTGGGATGCAAGATCAGGCCTGGAGCAGAGTCTGATCCCGAAAAGACTTCACTGTCTAAACTGGGAACGCGCCGCTCCCAAAGACTTTGTAGGACAAGGATGGGACCGTAACAAAGAGGATGGACGCTTTTCTGGAAGAATATTCCACTAAGAGAAATCTATCCATAGCTGCGATAACTTTAACTGAAAACGGTGAGCAAAACAATTACACTTTCAGGTCAGGTGTTCGGCAAAATAACTATATTTTGCAGATGGATGTTCAGCAGAAGTAAATGGAGACAAACTATTATACAACTATGAATAGAACACTAAATTAGGTATTTAAAAAATTGGGTTAATAGCAATTTGCAGGTCTGTCATTAGTCAAGAATGTTTTTATTATCAATCAGATAAGTTACAGAAAATAAACCACATGCTGTCATAGCGTGTCCCCAGTAATTAAAAAATTTATGCATTGTTCGCAAGTTTGGGACAAAGGACATTTCACTTCAACTCTTCAAACAAATCTTTGAGGATAGTGTGAGTACACAGATGATATAAAAGATAAACCTGAGTATTTTTAATAGTTCTCATTTCAGATTTCAGAGGAAGCTGTTTAGCCCCTCATCCAATTCTGAAGCAGTGTAACAAACAGCACCCTAAGAAATGCCAGAGGCTCAGAGGCACTACTGTACACAAGCAATAAATATTAAAAAAAAAGGTTACTATAATTACTATTACTGCCTTGTTTGCAAGAAGAATGAGAACATTTGTCTATTTTAAAATTAGCAGAGGAGAAGAAAAGATTTTATGCATTTATTTTTAGTTTGCTGATTAATAATTAATAAATGACAGATTTTTGTGGTGCTAGGGTTCATGCGCTTGTTATTTTAATGGGAATGCCACACTGATTCTTCCATGAAAGCTGAGAGCAAAAATGTATACGCTTTAAATTGTGTAAGGTTGCAACACCTTATCTTTTGGCAATAAGCTTCTTACGGGAAAAAAGATTTGCTTTGCTGCAACAATTAAATAACTCACCACAGAACCACTCACTCTATGGATGGAACAGGAACTGCTCATCAATTGTCATTACAAACTACTAAACTTTTTTTTTTTTTTTAATGGATTACTGGTACCCATAACAAGACGTGACAAACATATGTATTAGAATATCATATGCAAATATTGCTATCACTGAAGAGCAAGTATTTAACATCAATGCAACCTATTTCTGTCTCTTTAAAGATGTTATATAAGTCTCTGCAGTCTGTATATGTAAAATTGGATTTGCAAATGCTGAAGTAAGAAACAGATTCTCACCACTTTAAAACCCTTCTAATGTCTTGAACTGACAAATTTTTGATGAAACTGTCAAATGTTTACTGTCAAATGTTAACAAGCGCTGGCTTGTTAAGCAAAGCAAAACGTAACACCACTCAAGGCCTTGATACAGAGCAGCATTACACCCTGAGTGAACGATGGTAGCGGGGGCAAGACTGGATGTAGATATGAGCATTGTCACTAAGACGACTCTTAACCCTGCTGGTGGCTGCAACCCATCAGGCAAAAGTGAAGGTAAAGTGACATCTTAGCCTAATACCATGATGTCACTTATAATCAAAAGATACTGAAACACCACAAAGTGGACCCTCACCCCACTCTGTCACTACCCCCGCTCCTTGCAGGGCTCAGCTACTTGCATGCCAAGGAGCAAGCCCAGCCTGGATGAGGCGGATTTGCTGCACAACCTTGGCCCAGACTTCTCAGGGAACCATTTTATTGTGAGACAGAGCTGCATCTGTAGAAGGACAAGAAAAGTAAAACTACAAATAGAGGTAGCACTGTTGAGAGAAGGACTATTAGTAAGTAGCACAAGGACTGAAAAGTATCACTGCAGAAGGTCATAAAATCCTAAAGTGAATAAAACCCAGTTATCTTCAGTGGATTGCCAGTGTCACCCACATCAACAGACCCAGTGAATGACAAGTTATTAAAACCGAGCTAGCAGTGGAGGCCCACCCTTTTCATGATGGTTGTTTGGCCAGCAGACTTCAGGTGTTTTATCCCGGGATGGGGACCATGCTAATGCCTAATCCAGTGGTCTGTTAGACACTTGTTCTTTCTTGTTAGCCAGTAATTGCTTTATATTTTTAAGCTTTATACATCTTACTTGGGGAGTTTATGCACAGCTAATGATACCCAAACAACCCACAGAAGGACCGTACAGAGAGGTCAGACACTTCTGTTAAAATAAGCAAACAGCAGATTTCTGAACAGTACTGATGTTGAACTGCTGTCCTCGGGCTTAGGACTATATACTGCCTTCAAGGAAACAGGCTCTTAGAAACGGTTAAAACTGTCCGTACCTGGCAACCAAGATTATTTTCTGTGTGCGTACAAAAAAGTTTTAAGTGAAAGCTTAAATTCTGCACAAGGCATCAAAAATTGTTACTTAAAAGAGGCCAGTTCAATGCCGTGGCAATTTCCACATTGCCCGCCGCACGCCCGAGCGGTGAGCGCACCTCCTCAGGCTCCCGCTGGGAGCTCAGGCCCCTCCACAGCCCTTCCCGGAGACCCCTCCGGGGCCAACTCCCACCGCCCTGCCCGGCCCTGCGGGCCAGGGCTCAGGTGTGCCCGGACCGAGACACCTCACCCCGGTGTAAGAGAGAACAGGGGCGCTGCTCGGCGGCCGCGCTGGGGAAGGCCCCGGGTGTCCTTCAGCGGGGCCTCCCTCACCCCCTCAGGTGCTGCCCACATCCCCTCAGGGCGGGGCACCCTTCAGCTGGGCGCGGGCACCCCCGCAGCCCCTTTAACCCCGGGTCAGGGTGCCGCCCCGCCCCGCCTTGCCCCGGCCCTCACGCCGAGGGCTGCCGGGAGCCCCGGGCCTTGGGGTAAGTTCAAAAGCCAGCGCTCCCAGCTAGGACCGGCCGGCTGCGCGCGGGGGAAGAGGGAGGGCAGCGTTACGACAGCCGTCTTTGCGGCGGCGGGCTGGTTTCCGGCTGTCGGTATCGCTTGACGGCAGAAGGAGCAGACAGGGAGGAGGGAGGACAACAAAGGGGTGCGAGGGGCCGCAGCGGCATGTGAGGGACGGCGGCGCCGGGGGCGGCTCAGGTGAGGTGCGGCGGGCGGGGGCAGAGCAGAGCCAAGCCAGACCTGTCGGCTCCCGCTAGCCCGGCGCTGCGCCGCCGCCCTGCGGCAGCGGGGAGGCCCCGGCGAAACACCGCGGCCCGGCGGGGATAGGGCCCGCTCCCCTGGCGGGCAGCAGCCGGTGCCCCGGGCGGACCTGCACAACGGCCTCGGCCCGGCGCCGCCCGCGGCCTGAAGGGGCCGTTTGCCTTGTCTGGGACCGGGGGAGGGATGTCGGGCCTCGCCGTCGCCCCCGGGGCTGCGGGCCAGGCCGAGCTGGAAGCGCCCAGGGAGCTGCGAGCCGCAGAGGGCAAAGTGCGGACATACGTAGTTAACGTAACTTTTTTTTCAGTTACTGTTTTAATTCCTAAAAGCATTGGTGCTACCAGACATTTTTAAAAGCAACATAGTCTAGAGTTGTGGAACTTGATTAACTTAACATTTTATACAATGTAATTTTGGGGTACTTGAGGGTTCGTGTGAGTAAACATTTCTGCTTAAAAAAAGTAAAAATTCTTTAGTGATTAAAAATAACGTTGGGGCAAATGTAATGCTATGGAATGTATTTTGTGGTTATTGCATTTAACATTAAATACAAAAGAACTGAAGGAGCATAGTCTAATGAATGCAGTACATAGTTGGAGGGTAAGAAGACTTAATTGCTAATCATAGTTTTTCTGGCACAGTGTGGCTGGGCCTTAAACAAGTTGCTTAGCTTTACAGAACCACAAAGAAGCAAAACTGATGTGGTGTGCTGTGGGGCAGCTTGAGAATTAGTAGAAGTATTTGTAAATAATGTTAGTAATTTGAAGCTCTGTTTAAATACTAAATGCCAGATATACAGGTGTATATAGTTTGGCTAGCCAGTGGAAAAACAATGAATAGGCAGTTTACTTCTTTCAGATTAATTCAGTTGCACCTATTTTGTATTTACTAATGAGCTGTTCTTGAAAACCTACCTCCTGGCTTCTCTTTCTAGGAGAATGCCCTGAAAGTTTCAGGGAATTATTTCATGTCAGCAGCAATGCATTTCTGGGACTCTGTAGCTAATGCCATGGAGTTAAACAGTGTTTTCCTCAGAGTGCCTCACCTGTGCTGCAGGTCATGAGGAATATTCCTGTACTAAACAGGAATAGTCAAGGCCACGTCCCATATGCATAATTAAATTTAACATAAATAATGCAGGTTCAGCGATCTAGCAGTAGTGGAATCCATAAGATGGAGAAAAGCCATGGTGGTCTTAGCTTAAAAGTTATTTAAAGCATGCATTTTTTTCTCTTTAGCAGGTGGGAAGAATGAAAGGAAGAGGGGGTGAAAGAATGTTGAACCTTTTTGTTTGGCTGTATGATGGAAGGACACAGGACAGAGAACCTCTGCAATAGGTCATTCGGATGGCTTCAGCGACAAGAGGATGATGCTAAACCATGGCTCTGGAAACTTTCTAATTGCTTTTCTGCTGCTGAAAAGTCTTTGCCTTGCAGTGCGAAAACGGTAATTCATTGCTTTACTAAAAGCATAGCTGATATCCTGGTACAGAGCAGTATAACTAACTGCAGTGTTATTGCTGACTAAAGGGGGGTGAGTGGGGAGAGGAGAAAGAGGAGACAGCAGTTACCATGGTGAGTACAAAATCTGCCTGGGAATTTAAGGTCTTCAGTGGTGTTCACAGCTCTCATCAATGTTGGTGAAAGCAGGCAGGTTGCTTTGCTTGACAAGCTTTACTCTCTATAGCTCTGTTTGGAATAATACAACTGGCTGCTTAAAAAGTGTATAATGCAGCTTCTTGAAATCTCTATGCATTTATTGATGAAGAGTAGAGTAGGGAAATAGTCTTCATGCTTCCAGTTTGTTATTAATTTAGTTTGGAGGCAAATTTAGAATTTTCTGAATTATTATTATATAGTAGTTACAGCAATTGTGGATACTGTTCTACTGTCTAATTTTTTCCTTGTTTCCGTTTATTTAAATGTTCCTGTTCTGTAACTGTATATGATTCTGTATGTTTAAGATGCAAAGTGCTAAGGAATAGTATGACACAGTGACTTACTTGAGTAAGCAAGCTCCAGCTCATTCATGCATGTTCAATCTGCCTTTCAGTAAAAGGCATGGGGGAAACAGATAAGCATGTATCCTGTTATGTTGCTATTCTCATATGTTAGGGATTAGGAAAGGAGCTGCCATAAGTTCTGGAGTTTAACATATAAACCAGTTCCAGACAGATTTTTGGCAGAGTGTATCTTCAATTCGTAAGACGTGGCATCAGATAGAGAGAAATGGGTTTGAACTTTGGGTAATCAATTATGCATTACTCTGTAGCAGGAAATGCATGAAATTCAATTTGGAAAGTAAAAGTTTTTCCAAAGTACTGGCCTAAAGCTCTGGAGTAGTGTCTTGTATGCAGGTTGGCTCTACTGACCTTGACTGTTCTGGTGCTTCTTGTAACCTTGCTTAGTTTTCGCTGCTGCCGTTTTTAAAAAAGAAAAAAATCATCTATTTCTGTCTATGCCTTTATGTCTTGATATCTTGAATCAGAGTAGGCAAAAAGCACTTATATAATTGTGAAAATTAGTCTTTTCTGTCTTCTGTCAGTTTACCTGCTTGATACAATTTCTAATTTTTAAAGTCTTAGTCCTTTTATGCCTTACCGCTAAAACTTTAATACAATTTTACAGTCTTATTCAAAGCAAGAGATGATTACTTATGTACCTCCATACTGTGGGATTTTTTGCTTTACATCGTGTCCATCTATGTTTGCTCTTAAAGGGAATAAATTTTTTTTTTCTTTGCATTTGCAGAGTATCTCTCAGCCTTAGCCTAACAGTTTTCTGCTTTTTAGATTCTGTTTTACAGATCCATTGCTATTTGGTTTATAGCTTTTTGGTTTTGTTACTTCCAAAATCCACTGATACCAATATACCTCAGGCTGGCACACAACTGGCATGTTTCTTTTAATATTTTACATGTTCAGACAGTGAGGTAATAGTGATCATGAAGATAACACTTTTGAAAATTTCTATTGTCAAAATTGTAACAGTCTAAAAATATGCTTGTTTATACTATAAAATTGTTGGTTTATTTATGTAACTGAGCTTTCGTTTTCCAGAAAGATTACATGGAGAACAAGAAAGCTGCTGCAGAATTGAAGGATGCTTCATCTCCTCATAATGCTGGCTCTACACTGTTTCCAGCAGTACCGCTTCCTGATGTTCATCCTCTTCAGCAACAGCAAATACAGCTTTCACCTGGCCCGAAAGTAAGCTGCTGTGCTCATGGCTCTGACTCTTCTTGTACTCCACAAATGCATTGTGGTGGTGGTGGTGGTAACTTGATTCACCCTGGCACAATATTAGACTCAAAAAGCACTGGGACGATTACTTGTCAAGTAGGGTCAGGATTTGCTTATCAGCCTGCATCTTCACCGAAGAACCCTCCATCTAGAAGCAATTTGGCAGGCATTGCGAGTGAGTTCCCTGGCATGTGCGTAGAAAACAGTGTATCTTCTTGTCAACATCTGCCCTGTTGTGGAAAACTCCATTTCCAGTCCTGTCATGGTAATGTGCACAAACTACATCAGTTTCCAGCCCTTCAGAGCTGCACATCTTCTGGCTATTTTCCTTGTTCTGAATTCACAAGTGGGGCTACAGGCCATTTGGATGAGCACATTGCACAGTCGGAGCTAACATCGCGTGTGTGTGCCAACCCTTTGCACCTAAACATGGCACCTTCAGTTTGTTTAAAGGGCTCTCACTACTGCAATGACTGCCTAAGCAAGGTTTGTACACATCACATTTCTCATTCATTAAGCATGGTGTATGGTTAATGTTGAAATAACGTTACTCGAGCAAAATACCAGTTTCCGTGGGTTGCAGCTTACGTGCTCCTAGTTGATGTACAGTCCAAATGTAACAGATACCCCTTCTGAAGATGATCTCTTTTCTGAGGTAACATTCAGTTTGATAGGAAAACAAAAGAGGCTATCACAATGTTTAGTTTACAGGGGATCTATAATGTACTCAAGCAGAATTTTGACTGGATTTGAAAGACACTTATTGCTTCTTGACAGCTCCAATTAAAATGTTCCATAGCAGGGACTCTGAGAAAAGGCTAACAGCAGTTAACATGTACCCTTGGGCAGCTGATCAATAAAGATCCATTTCTGAATCGGGTGAAATGTCTGATGCTATAAGGATATTCTAGTTTTGATTTGGTTTGTTAGGTCTTCAGTCTTCTCAAATCTGTAATTTATACTTCAATAACAATACTTTAGAACTGATTAAAATTGCTTGAATTTTAATAAGAAATTCAAGTGACATAATAAACTCATTGCAAGATGTGTTACTGAAACTTCCAAACTTGAGTTTCCAATGTAAAAGTGAAATGTCTTCATTTCAATAAACTAAATGGTCAGAATTCCAAACATACTGAATTCCCCACTATTTTGAGGGGGGAGGGAGGTGATTTAACCTTGTACTCTTATTTGTGCTGATTTCACATGAGAGGGCTGGTTTGTTTTTTTTTTTTTTTAGAATACACATTAGTATTTCTTATAGATGGCATGTCTTGATGTGCAGGACATCTTTCCTTGCATTTGGAAGTCTAGAGCTACTTATAGTAGGAAAGACTCTAGGATAGAGGCTTCCTTCATGTAGTGATACTGTTGTTAATTTACTTTGTAGAGTATGTCTGAACTTGTATTTGTTGCAGAAGGGAAACAGTGTTTCTAGCATGGAATAGTATGTGTTAATATTATATAATAAATGAACATGTGTTTTGAAAAATTGTCCCAACAGCCAACCAGAAACAGCCTAGTTGATGCTGCTAAAATCTGGCCAAATATTCCTCCTCCAAGTGCACAGACTGCACCTGTTCCTATCCCAATATGTAATGGCTGTGGAACCAAAGGAACAGGAAATGAGAAGAGTTTGCTACTGGCGAGCAGCCTTGGCAAATCACCACAGAAATATGGTAAACCACATTTGTTTGAAACTTGCACTTAGTGGATGTCCTCCTTAAATACTGTTGCACATGTAGAGTTCTCTTAAGTTGTGCTGTTTTCTGGTAACTTCTATAAGTCATAGAAGAGTAAACAGTAAAAAAAAATACCTTGTGTCTGTTTTGCAAAGTTGTAACTGGGATTTACATGTTTTGACTACCTAGTTAACTTACTGTATTGTTTGCATAGAGTTTTGATTTTTTACTATTATATTTTTTACCACTTAAGAACTAGAGAAAGAAATTCTAAGGACTTAGAATCTATTATGTTCTGGTGGTGTATGAAGAAATTATCTTCAGCCATACTTGGAAAAGCATTTTGTTAGTCTGTAGTATCTATTGTCACTTCATATGCAGTAAAGGTGTAATGTTTATAATTACAATATAGCTTTTTTCAGTGTTCTAGAGAGGAAAACATTGTGAAATAATTACATGGTCTTTCTACAGTATTAATACTGCTTCAGTTACAAAATCATAGTTAGTATGAAAGTTATAAACTTAAAAATAATGGAAGAATAAGAAATTAGATAGCTTTACTATCACTTTAAGACTACACCTGTTTTTAAGATGCAACACCCCAATTATGTGTCCTTACAAAACGCAATTCTAGTGAAGCTGGTAGAAGAGTAACTAGTAAACGTATACCCAAAGAAACATGACATTTGTCTGCTGTGTTTAATTTTATATTCTCAGCTAACTTTAATTCTTAACTTGTTTCTGACCTGTGAGGAATCTGTGTCATTCCTCCTGTTTCTTTTCCAGTTGTTTCGTGGGAATGGAATGGGTGTATAATGTTGATTCAAAATTAAATAATATTCAGAGTGCTGAAACAACAGAAACTTTATTTGTGCTTCTTAGCCTGTAATAGCAAAAACTCTGAACTTGCTCTCCCGAACTGTAGGATACCTTTGTGTGTGTTCCATACTGCCTTAATTTTTTGTAATTGCTGTCACTATACTGGTAATCTCATCTGGTTTTACTTAGATTCTTTATTTAATGCACGCTGTAAATTTGACCAGCTTTCATGTTTCACTTCTGTTACTGATACAGCACCTGCTGAGTTTAGTGTCTGTGACACAACTTCAGACAATTCTTATGGCATGTGCCACATCAGCATTTGATAATATTTTTTTTAAATGTGTTATGTGGTGGTTTGAGAGTTTAAAGCTGAAATTGTCTTGCATCTTTATCCTAACTTAACAGTGACTAAATTTCGATTTAAGACTGATTTGAGGTATCAAGTTTCTCCCTTAAAGAGAAACTTTGAAAACAGACAATTTGTTTTCTAAATTCGTTAAGAAAATAAAACTGAACTTGCATTCCTGGGCACGTTGTTCTCTAAAACCTAAAGGTCCCCATATGCAGAGTTTGTAGCATGTTAAGTTTAACATTTTTGGTATTTGCAGATTAAAATGAACTGTGTTGTTAAACCTGCACAGGGTCTCCAGAAGTTGCAATAACAGGCCAGGTTCTGGAAAACTTGCCCCCCATTGGAGTCTTCTGGGATATTGAAAACTGTTCAGTTCCCACTGGCCGTTCAGCCATCGCAGTTGTACAGAGAATTCGTGAAAAGTTTTTTAAAGGTCACAGAGAGGCAGAATTCATCTGTGTGTGTGACATTAGTAAAGAAAATAAAGAAGTTATTCAGGAGCTCAACAACTGCCAGGTATCAAAACAGCATCTGCTTGGTGTTGTTGCTTGAGAATTTGTGTACTCTTGAGTGTGCTAATCATGATTCCTGTTCACTAAGGCTTTGTGTTACTTTCTGTGGTTTGTAGTGAATGAGCTTATAATTAGTTTATGGGTGGGGTCTTTAATGCTGAACTTCCCTGTTGTGATACTTTTTAAAACTGAAACTGCATTCCATTTTGTGTAGATAACTGTTTTATCTTTAATGTTCACAGAGGATTTTGATTTCATGTAGTAATAAGCAGTGGCATTTCTAGTGTTATCCTTCAAATTTGTGTCTAAATAATTAACATAAAAGAACTATGAATTTGTGAACTCAACTTTTTTACTTCTGTTGGTGAATACTGTGCTGATTAGTGAGTACACATGTAAATTAGTGGTATTGATTGGGGTACCTTTAACACTACATATTTTTCCATGAATACCTCTTGTTTCTTGGTATTTTTTTTTTACTTTTTGTGCGCATTTCTAAGTCTAAGTCAAAATTCCCTTCCCACCCAGCCTAAAACATGTTGACGGTTTATCTGCTTATGTGTGGTAAAACGAATTGATAGTGAATACTTGCTATGTTTGTCACCCCTATATTTCAAATGAGGGTATATGGAATGTTTTTAAGATAGCAGTTTATACTCTTAGAGAATGCAAAGCATGTAAACTGTGAACACAGAACAGCAGAAGCCGTCCCTAAGACATTGCGGAACAGCTAGGATTGAAGTTCATTGCTCATTAGAACAGTCTGGGATCCATACCTGTTGTAATTAATGCATGTATGCATTAATTTATCTTAATAAAAGGTGCATGTGAAAGCTTGTATTTGTGTTAGTTTCTTGAAAAATTGAGTTTAAGCAGGCATAGTTCACATTCAAGCTTTTCTCTAGAGCATATCTTTGTATTTCCACAGGTGACTGTTGCACACATCAATGCTACAGCGAAGAATGCTGCTGATGACAAACTCAGACAGAGTCTTAGAAGATTTGCTGATACACATGCAGCACCTGCCACTGTGGTTCTTGTGTCAAGTAAGGGTCTGTGGTACTCACCTACAGTATAGAATTCAGTTTCTCTCTTCAATCGTACTTTTGCATATGACGCTATTCTGCTTTCTAAGGGTTATGTTTAGAATCAGCTTTAACTGAGTTGCTCAAGAATTCTTAATGATGTCAGTGGCAGCAAGGGAAAAGGAGGCACAGTAAGATGAGAACTTGTCTTAGTTAAATCAGCACTGGAATCTGATGTCTTCTTGAGTGTCAGTAGGTATGTGTGTAAATACTGTCTAAAGTTAGACAGCTTCAACAGGAAGCTAATGAAGTTAAACTCCCTGAGTCTTCCTTATGGTAATCTTCCAGAATGCTTTGAGCAAAACGTATTTGATTTGGTTTTTATTCTTGTAACAGCATACTATGCAGTTAAATATGTAAGCCACTCAACTCTTTAATTGTTGTATGTTACCTTGGGTTTCTCCCTAAAGCTAAATAAATGTTTATTATAGAAGTATACAGTACCAGTCAAATGCCTTGCTGATAAATTGCTAGAAGTTGCCACTAAAAGGGAGCCCCTTGTCTGTGAGACTGAATACTAACTGCTGATTTAAATTATGTCTGTTGAGAAGCCTTGTAGCTGTTCATGCTCTTTCATTGGAAATTTTCAGTGATAAATAGAAGTTGTCAAGTGAGGTCTGGGTGGGGTTTTTTTAGCTTTTTCATGTGTTTACTTGTTCATTCCAACTTTCTCTTTTTTAATTTCTCCAGCGGATGTAAACTTTGCTTTGGAACTCAGTGACCTGAGACACCGACACGGTTTTCGAATCATTTTGGTACATAAAAACCAAGCTTCAGAAGCACTCTTACATCATGCTCATGAGCTTATTTGTTTTGAAGAATTTATTTCAGACTTGCCACCAAGGTTACCGCTGAAAATGCCGGTAAGGTTTTTAATTTTTAATGCAACAGGCATTTCAAAGTGTCGACCTCCTGTTTTCTTTTTTTCTAATTTAGAGGGAAAACAGGCTGAAATTATGTGTGTGGGTTTTACGGTCAGACAAGTCTGCTGCGTATTTGACTATTGTCTGTATTTTGGTTGCTACCATGTGAAAGCATGCTTTGCACAGCACTCAAGACCTTTTCTTTCTTTGAAATAACTTCCTGAACTATGTGTTCACATGCATGTGTAGAATGTATAGAATTCTTGGGTTGCAAACAGTGATGCTTTCTTATCTGGAGAAGTGATTAGGTGTTGATCCATTGATCGGGGAGTCTGTAGTCTCTTCTAACTTTAAATTATATTGGAGATAGAAGTTTGAGGATCTGCCTCGGTATGAGAGTTTTTTCCAAACAAATTGCAAAAAGAATGACTTGAGGGGGCCGAGGAAGAGTACGTGTCACCAGAATCAATGTAAAAATACTGGTTTTGAACAAGAGTATTCTGACATAATCAAATTAAAATCTTACTCCCTTTAAACAGGCATGCCATACACTATTATATGTTTATAATCTGCCAACAAACAGAGACAGCAAAAGTGTCAGCAATAGACTCAGGCGTTTGTCAGACAACTGTGGAGGGAAGGTGCTGAGCATTTCTGGAAGCAGTGCAATTCTCCGTTTTTTAAATCAAGAAAGTGCTGAACGGGCTCGGAAAAGAATGGAAAATGAAGATGTTTTTGGTAGCAGGATTGTAGTGTCTTTTACTCCCAAAAACAAAGAACTTAATGAAACAAAAAGCTCCGGCTTTTTGGGAACTGAAAAGGTGAAGTCTCCTAAGAAAATTAACAAGAACGCAAAGTTGTGCCTCCTCAACAAAGACTCAAGTGATCAGTCTTGTGGTACCAAAGGCTCTGCTGGGAGAGGATTCCAGATTCATGGATCTGTTGTCAAACCCACAAATGTTAAAAGTTTACAGGTATTGTTGTTCTACCTTTTTTAGTATTCTTGCTTTTCATGTTCTGAGAATTGCTTCTTTTTCAGCTTTATCTTTAACTTGTTAGTCCTATTTAATGAATAACTGTAATGTATAGTGACATTCCCAAATGAGAGCTGCATTCATCTGCTTGGAAAGTAGACGATGAATTTGAGGGTTGGTTTTTTTCTTCCTCCCTGCCACCTCTTTCCTCAATTTGGAACTACTACTGGTACTTACGAAGTCTCGAATCCTAGACCAGTTTTGACTTTTTTATTGGTGTTGAGTATAACATCTAGAGTCATCGACTTCTGCTAGTTTTAAGGAAAACTAGGGTAGATCTACAGTGTAGCAAAAATATTTCAACTAATTGTGACATAGTGAACTGTCAGAAAATCAAATATTCCTGGTTATGAAGTGCCAGTGAAAATGCTATTAAAGAAAAATTTGTCAGTTATCTAGGTTTCTGTAACAAGGAAAGCCTCTGGCAAGGAATGTCTAGTGCTTTTATGCTGACCTTTCTTCTGTTTCATATAGGAGCTGTGCTGCCTTGAATCAAAGCCCATCAGTAGAAATATTGAACACCAGCAAGAACATTTAAGAGAACAAATTCCTTCTCCTCAGAGTAACTCTAACGCAGCAATTCCTGTGTCTCTGGCAATGAAAAAAACTGGAATGGGAGAATCATCCTGTAAAAGTAGTCAGAAGTATGTTTAAAAATAGACATCAATGTTAGCCACATTTTTTAATGTGAATTCTGCAACGTAATGTGTTTTCTTTTTCTTATATATTTGTAAATAGAAAAGAGACCTCCACTTCCAGGAGTGTTACCAATTCCCCTGTAGATAAAAAAGATAAAGATGAAACTATATTTCAGGTCAGCTATCCCTCTGCTTTCAGTAAGTTGACGGCCTCAAGACAACTCAGTCCTTTACTCGTGTCTCAGAGTTGCTGGTCATCTCGGTAAGTGTCTGTGTGAGACTTCAACAGCGTATACACTGATTATTGGCAGCTGCATATGGAGTTGTGTATGCTAAGCACATTACTTTACTTTAATACACTGGTTGAAATGGAGGCAAAAGGAAACCATGATGGTGCTGCATAACAGCTAACAAAGTGGATGTAAATGTAAGATGGAGTGAACTCTTTTTCAGAAACTTACTGTTTAGCAGTTGTTTCCTGCAAAATTTAAAGCTCTTGAAAAATCTTCAGGGGTATTATAGACATGTTACTCCTCTTAATTTCAGTGCCTCTGATATTCCCAGTAGAAATTTATCCAGGCACATTAAATTCTTGTAGACTTAAATATCTGGCCTTTGCCAATTATTAAAATCATGTGAATGAGCTTGGCCTTTTTAACATTGGTAAGATGGTAGAAGACTTGGTGCCAAATATTTTATTAAATTGGGTGACGTTGAAACATAATATGAATGATTTCCTTTCTTCTCATAGGAAATATTTGTCTTGTTATGTTTTGTGGTAAAATTTGTTTTGCCCACACACATATGTACTAGGAACATACCTTCAAAGTGCTGTATTTGCACTTGACCTGTGTATATTTTCTGATTAATTTTGAGGTGTATATATCAGAATTGTGCAATAGCTACTCTAGCTCATGAATGTGTTTCTTTTACCCAGGAGTATGTCTCCAAACCTGTCAAATAGATCATCTCCTCTCACATTTAACGTAGTAAATCATACCAGTGGTACAGACTGCCCTGATCCTTTTGCAAATGGTGCAGACATTCAAATCAGCAATATAGATTACAGATTATCCAGAAAAGAGTTACAGCAAAACCTACAAGACATTTTCTCAAGACATGGCAAGGTAAAGGCTAAAATACCTTTATTAAATATATTTTTTAAGTACTTCCTGTTTATGTATTTATGGACATGTTTGTGGTCTAGCTTTAAGTGAGTAGGAATGGAAAGCTATCCAAACATGACTTTTAAACTTTGTTGAAAGGAGGTAGGGTGTTTTTTCCTTTAGAAAGATCAGGTTATCACTTTTACTAGGTTCTCAGTTTGCACGTGGTCTTCATACATCTGGTATTCTGAAGTTTTGTGTATAAAATTCTTAGTGAGTGGGTGACTAGTCATGCAGGGAAGAGTCTTAGGCTTTAGCTGCATAAGCTTTTTAAGCTGCAAAGCTGAATTCCTAATGTCGGTTTAAAAATCACAGTAAAAGCTGAGTTTGTTTTGAATAGGAAGTGATCAAAAACAGGCATGGAGAGTGTGAGTCAGTAAAAAGCAATGATGAAAGAAGTGGTCACTTCCGCAGCGATCCTGTTTGTCTGATGTGTCGATGACATTCTTCTGGCATAATCTACATGGGAAGATGATGCTTGTGTTAAAGGAATATCATGGTCTTGCCTTGGCCAAGGCTCATTGCACTTGGTTTTTGTTTGCATTGTCCTGTTGGCCATGGTTCATCATACTCAATTCCCTTTTGCATTGTATTTGGCTCTTGGCCAAAGCAAGACTGTGCTGCTCTTGTGTTGGCTTGCCTTGGGTAAATATTTTGTGATTTTACCTTTCAGGTAAAAAGTGTAGAGCTCAGTCCTCATACGGACTACCAGTTGAAGGCTACAATTCAGATGGAAAATCTGCAAGAAGCGATCAGTGCTGTCAATGGTCTTCACAGATACAAAATTGGCAGTAAAAGGATCCAGGTCTCATTAGCAACGGGAGCTGGTAGTAAATCACTCTCTCTCCTTAGGTAATAAGCACTTTGGCATCTTAATTGTTATGGCTGAAAGGAGCTGAAAGATGATTTAAAATATTGAGCAAAGGAATGATAGAGAAATAAAGTAAAATCTGTCTTATGACCTGCTGAAAGTGTTTAAATACAGCTAGGCTAGTTTTCAGTTTAGTATTTTTAAGCTGCTTATATTTTAAGTTGCATCTGAAGAGACTAGATCTGTTTAATAGTGTTTAATAATTTCACCACTAACCTTTTATAATACTGATATACCTCAGTAATGTAGTTTGTACAGCTAAGATTACATTTCAAATCCTTATTTCTTCTCTCCAAGAAAGCACACGTGAATCCTGTTTGAGGATGGGATACACGGTTAAATGTTGTTGGTGTTTCTTTGATCTCCATTTTCTGTATGGAGGATGATAAACTAGAGTGCTGATGCTAGTGAGAACACAAGTATTTTCTGTTTCAATTTTTTCCATACTGAAAGAAAGCATTAGGAAAAAAGTTGTCATTCTTTCCATAGAAAGCTCCAGTGAAAATACTGCTTGGAGTGTAGGGTATTCTACAACTCTGTGCTACTTGCCACTGTTTAATTTACAACTTTATTTCATTCTTGCCTTTTAGCGTATGCCTGCTCAGAGTTCTTAATGTAAAGACCAGGCTGGTAACTTCTAATGCTGCAGCATTAGAAGTTGCATCTTATAGATGCTCAAAATCTTATTACCACCTATGAATGATGCAGTTCCTTCAGAGATGTTACCTAGATGAGTTAGCAGAAATGTTACTGCTTGTAGACCCTGATATCAAGTGTCAACTTTTGCAGTGCTGGGATGGAAGGGAATGCAGTCTGTCCTGTTATATTTATGGTTCATAAACTGCATCTCACCAACCTGGGCTGGAGGCTACCTATTTCTAATACTAACAGGTCAGTTTTGTGCTAATGTTACAAAACTTCTTTTATAGCTCGGAAACTATGTCCATTCTGCAGGATGCACCTGCTTGTTGTCTGCCTGTGTTCAAGTTCACAGAAATCTATGAAAAAAAGTAAGTTTGCAGTTGTTGTTTTTACTCTACTACTTCTAAAAAGAATCTGATCTTGGGTGACTGTTTACAGTGAATTATAGAAAGTAACAGAATGGAGTTTTGGGGGTTTTTTGTTGTTAGATGTTGCAGCATATTATCTATTCAGAGACAATGACTCTAATGGCCTTTCTTAGAGGTTTATACTTCCAGTATTTAACTTCAATTTTCTACATTGGGATGAATAGATTTGTTAGCTTAACTATTTGCATAGAATAGTTTCTCACATGTTTCTGTTTCTTAAACAAAAAGTGCCGATTACTGCATTCTCAAACTATGTTTATAATGTATATTTATTTAAATTTTTTTCTTTTAGATTTGGGCATAAGTTAATTCTATCAGACTTATATAAACTAACGGATACTGTGGCAATCCGTGACCAAGGAAGTGGGCGGCTGGTGTGCCTTTTATCCAGCAGCCAAGCCCGGCAGAGTCCGTTGGGATCTTCACAGTCACATGATGGCTCATCAGCAAACTGTAGTCCTATAATATTTGAAGAGTTGGAATATCACGAGCCTGTTTGTAAGCAGCATTGCCTGAATAAAGACTTTATGTAAGCTGTGTATAAAATACTATAAAATCTTAAATATTTGAACAGCATTTAACACTTACAGGTATATTAAAGTTGAGGTATATATGTTCATATAGTGTGCTCCAGTCACTGTTTATATGTTTACAAGAATAAGTCAGGCAGAAAATAGTGAGATGGCATGGTGAATTTTCTAGGCAGTTCTCATGGATCAGTCTGTTCAGGTGAGATTATCATAATCTAGCACAGCTGTCAAGGTTGAATACCTTTTAAGCAGATGCTGAAAGGTACACGACCTTCTTCTGGTTATATAGGAAGGTTATACATACTGGAGATTTCTATTAACTTCAATTTTATTATGTAATTATAGCTGGAACTGATCTTTGTCCTCTAGCTACATTTAGTAAGGGATTCATACTGGGTTGCAAACTTCCTGAAGCTAAATATAAAGTTTCTTGTTTTATTCAACAGCAGCCAGGTTGTGCTACTAGAGCAATTACTAGGTTTTCACTGTTAACTGCCTAGTATGCGCTGCTAAAATTTAATTTGAAAATTTTAATCTAATGATAATAAAAATATGGACTTCTAAATGTTGCTTGTCTTCTGGGAATTTGCTGTAGCTGTGTGAATTTTTGTGAAGAAGAAATGGGAGTTGCGTGTGACTGTAGTTGTATTGTCAGCTAGTAGCAATATCTTGTGTGCATATAGTAGAATGTTTACTATGGGTGCATATGTGAGCACAGCATACTATGCTAAAGCTATGTGTAGAATGAGCATATGAACTTCAATATCTTGTTTTTACAGTGAGCATGAGTTTGATCCAGATTCTTATAAAATTCCTTTTGTGATTTTGTCTCTGAAGACATTTGCTCCCCAAGTTCACAGTCTTCTACAGACACATGAGGGTACTGTGCCTTTACTAAGGTAAAGTAAACTTAGGCTTTTAGTATAAGGGCTAATAGGTTAAAGATTTAAAACTTCATTGATGGCTGTTGTAATGCTCTGAAACTACCTGTTGTATAAAAACTGCAGTTCTCATGTAAGGTGGTATCTTTTAGAGCAAATAAGTGCCATATGAAATTATTACTTATTTAATTTTTTTTGGGGGGGAGGGAAGACACTTGTGTTAAATGTGCAGTTTAAGAAGACTTCTGTAATGTGTTAGTAAGCTGTTGAAGCCTCTTGGTCAGGAAGTGTCTCAAAATAAGGATATTTTTAGAACAATTGTTGTAGTGGTATTTTAGTTTATAATGGAAGCTTTTTTTTTCCTTCCAAAGTTTTCCTGATTGTTATATGTCAGAGTTCAATGATCTTGAAATAGTGCCAGAAGGCCAGGGTGGTGTTGCTTTAGAACATCTAATTACCTGTGTTCCTGGAGTTAACATTGCCACTGCCCAAAATGGCATTAAAGTTATTAAATGGATACATAACAAACCACCACCTCCTACTGCAGGTAAGTATTTCTATTTAAAATTTTTTCTCTGAACTAATCTTTCTGCTGAAAAATTGAGTAGCATAAAATAAATATCTTGTATAATTGTTAAACTTTTTGTAAAGAGAAACTTTTAGCCTGAATGCTTGTTCTTTTTTTTTTCTCTTGTGCTGTAGCCTGTGTCAAATAATGTGCAGTGTTTAGTGGAAGAATATTAGTGAAAGGTTGAATAATACGTTGTGGGTTTTTTTGTAGATCCTTGGCTTCTACGTTCGAAGAGCCCTGTAGGTAATCCACAACTCATTCAGTTCAGTAGAGAAGTGATAGATCTACTTAAAAGCCAACCGTCCTGCGTCATACCTGTCAGTAAATTCATCCCAACATACCATCATCACTTTGCAAAACAATGCCGTGTGTCTGACTACGGGTATTCTAAATTAATGGAGCTGCTGGAAGCAGTGCCTCATGTACTGCAAGTGAGTTATATGGCACTGTTCCTTTTAACTTGGGGAATTGTACTTATATCTTCAACTGTCTGAATTACTGGTTCATGTTGTATAATAGATGCTATGCAGTTACCTCATCCACCTTGAAAAGAGATGGTTAACTGAACCTTGGAGTGTAACCATCTCTTTTGAGATGTTGTTTCTGTGTTGCTGTTTTTTATTGCCCCCACCCTTCCAAAACAACTTCTGGGGAAATTAACTCGTTACTTTATTTAATCTAAGCCTCTGGAATAAAGTTTGAAGCTTTTTTTAGCCTGTAGCTAGGGCATGGGTAAAAAGTTTTGTGCTGTTTATCATAAGAAGACAGCAAATGCTGAGTACCCTTAAGTTAGACCTGTGACCTGAAGGATTTCTGTGTGAAATAAGTCATGTGGCCTTAAGTTACACAAAAAAACCACTGTGGTCACATTAGCTTGCTACTTTGAACACCAGTTGATAGAAGAATTTTAAAATTACCAATACAAATGTGCAACAGTTGCAATAGCACTCATGGAAGAAATATTTCTTAATTTCTTGATGACAGATGCCTTAGTATGGAAAGTGTTTGGCTTCTTGAGGCTACCTTTCCAAATACTGTCTCTGTTATATCCTTTATTTGTGACCTACCTATACTAGAACTGGCTTCTAAATATCTTATAAAAGAATTTACTGAGGATGCTAGACATGAGTGATCAAATAAAATTTTCTTTCAGATTCTTGGTATGGGTTCCAAACGTTTGTTAACTCTAACGCACAGAGCTCAAGTGAAGCGCTTTACTCAAGACTTACTGAAGCTTCTCAAGTCCCAGGCCAGTAAGCAAGTTATTGTGAGGGAATTCTTACAGGCTTATCACTGGTAAGTTATCTTTAATGAAAAAAGAACAACTGTGCAGGGCATGTCTGTCAACAGTGGTTTTAAAACCTAGTGCAAGAGAAGTCATCACTTTAAAACTTAGTACAAAACTGTGGCAACTATATTGCCTCTTCATTGTGATGTGGAAGTTCAAACTTCTAATGAAAACAAAAATTAAAAGCTCTCTGGTAGACATTACTGTTTCCTTTAGTATTAGGTTCATTTAACTTTTATTGGAGTTTGAAATGGTTTATTGTATTTCATTAATTCTCTTTGAAGCCGTGACTGCAAGGTTGAATTTAAGCAAGCAGGTCATGGCACATTAACATGAACAGTAAAGGGAAAATTTAGTGTTAGGCTTTCTTTAGAGGGAAATATAAAATAAACAGACTGATTGTCAATACATACTCTTACTACTTTAACTGGATCTAGCAGTAGTGCAAAAATGAGGAGTAATACCTGTCTTGCTATTGCCAGGAAGAACATTCTGTTCTAATGTAGTAAAAAAATAGGGGTGTAGTTTTTCTGAAGGACTAAGAATAATGCTTTCCTTAATATGAAGGTAGAAAGTAGCACCTTATGTGCTTTAAGGAAGCCATAGCATCCTAGTGCTATGTGTGGTCCTACCTTTGCATGTGTGTTACCGTGTTGCATGTGCCAATAGCTCCTTTTTGGAAATGCAACCTTCTACTTATATTTCCGCTATTGGCAAAAATACATCATTGGCTGTTTCTAAATCTACTAAATGTGTATCTCCATTGTAGTCATCTCTCGCCGTTTGTTGAATAAGAATAGATGTGAAGTGTTCTTGCTTCTGAGAGGTTCCTGTCAGGGAGATGGGGAGAGTAAAATACCTTATATTACGTAGTATTGTGAACCTTAATATGGTGTTTTCCAGGATATGGTCCCTGCCTTCTCTTGAGACCTAATCTTGTTTAAGAAGAGCATGTGTCTGTAACTATTAAGCAAATACAAACTGAAAGTGTAGCCATATGGAGCTATATAACATAATGACATTTTCTTGTTTTTCTGGTTAGAATGGATAGATAATTTGAATTAAGAATAGTTTTATTGCCAATATGAAAATGACTCTTTTTTAGGATTTGAGGCTTATTGTCTCATCTTACACACTTTTTTGCCTACACAGCATACTTGTATTATACAATTTTCTAAAACTTCCAGGTGTTTCTCTAAGGACTGGGATGTTACTGAGTATGGAGTGTGTGAACTGGCTGATATTATATCAGAAATTCCAGATACAACCATCTGTTTGTCACAGCAAGACAATGAAATGGTAATTTGTATTCCCAAAAGAGGTATGTCCATGTAAGTTTTTTTCTGTTGCCAAAGAAATTGTTCTTTGACTATCTTAAAACTGTACTAACTAGAGTATATAGGAGTGACTTGGATTTTTTGATAATTCCGTTTTGGTCTTCATAACTTCTAGCAGATAAAGAATTTGTCATTCTAGGAACACTTATAATGGAAGACAGGAAAGCAAGTGGTAAAACACATAATATTAGTACTTCTATGTGTAGTTAAACTTTCTGTGGAATGATTAGAGAGTGGGTTGTTTCCACACAGCAAAAATACCAATGCATTTGGCTATTTAATATCTTCTAAAGTGCTGATCTCGTGAATATTTTGAACTTTAAACATGTAAGCTTAGTAAAGGTCTTCAGTGGTAGAAGAAAATAGTGACTTGGTGGGATATGTGATTAAGCTGAAAATCAATCACCGTGTTTTCTTACTACATTCTGTTGCATTTTATAGGTGTGTTGGTACATAGCTCTCGCTTTGTTTTTTAATTTTAGAACGTACACAGGAAGAAATTGAAAGAACCAAACAATTTTCTAAAGAGGTAGTAGACTTACTGCGCCACCAACCCCACTTTAGAATGCCCTTCAATAAATTCATTCCTTCTTAT
Organism: Burhinus bistriatus; assembly: GCA_013397275.1. Lineage (NCBI taxonomy): Eukaryota > Metazoa > Chordata > Aves > Charadriiformes > Burhinidae > Burhinus > Burhinus bistriatus. Next base: position 263,372 of record VYXH01010789.1, read on the forward strand.
CACCACCACTTCGGTCGTCAGTGCAAACTTGCTTACTATGGTTTTACAAAACTACTTGAACTCTTTGAAGCCATACCAGATGTCTTACTTGTAAGTTCTAAAATCCTAAGCAGGGGTTATATTTCTCACTAACTTTATTGTGAGTTGTAAACTGTGCATCTGTAATGTTAGACAGCTGTATTTAAGAAGGTCTTTGATATAGCTGTTTTGGTAGAATGGTCAAACATTTTTAGCACATTCAGGCTCCGCTTGCTAACAAATTCAAGTGTTCTGAATTGGATTACACTTACAAAGTTCAGTGCATCAAAATTAGAGCTAAGTTTCATTAAAGTTGTGTTAAACTTGCTTTAAAAAAAATTAATAACTACTTAATTCCCTATTTTGTTGTATTTCAGAAATTACGTAGTTTTGTTTGCTATATAGATAACTTTCGATATAGTTGAGCCTTGCTAACATAGCAAATGATTGCCTGCAAGCACTGAATTTTAGTTGCAGATTATGCTTTTTTCATCCAGACTAGGTAAATTACTTTAACAAAGTGTAATTTCTGTTTTGGAGGTATTGGAATGTGGGGAGGAGAAAATTCTCACACTCACAGAGGTGGAACAAGTCAAAGCAGTTGCTGCCCAGTTTGTTAAACTGCTGCGGTCTCAGAAAGACAACTGCCTTATGATGACCGATTTACTGACGGAGTATAGTAGAACATTTGGATACACACTGCGTCTTCATGACTATGATGTTAGCTCAGTTCCAGCTTTAGTGCAAAAACTTTGCCATGTTGTAAAGGTAATCTTTTATCTTTGTAGTTTATCCCTCTAAAAGGTATGTAATGTTGTGTTAGAAATTTCCTGTCTCAAATTACAGATCTCAATGTGCTTAATATTGATTGTACTTTAGAAACAATATTCTGTTAAGTCGGGAGGGGAATTCTGAATTTTAAATGTAGCTTCTGTATTCTTATGGTACTCTGGTTTTTTGTAACCTTTCAACTTTCTCTGGGAAAACTCATTCTTGTTTAGCAAATAATAAGTAAAAGATGGTATCATAGTACTTATTTTAATAATGCAAACTTTTTCCCCACCTGACTTCTAACTGTAACAGCAATCACTTCCTGCTAACTGTAGTAATCGGTCTCCTAATGTCCTATATTCCTAGTTTTTTTGGTCTATGGTGTGAGGCTTTGACTCTGAATATAAATACATAGATGGTCTTATATGTCAGTGGAAAAGAAAGGTTTTACATCTATATGGACATGAGCATACTGGTTTACTTGCTCCAATTCTGTTAATTTAGCAGCTGGTGTTCAGGCTGGAGCTCAGTCTGGTCCAGCTGGCTTGGAACAAAGAGCAAAATCATGTCTACCATGTGGACAAAAAGTGCTACACAGCTTTTCTGTATTTAAAGAAGCCTTACACGGAAAAATTTACTTTGTGGTGTGCTTTTGGCTAAGTGAGTATCAGATGTTGGTATGTAATATCAGATACAGCTGTGCTCAAACAAACCCCAGCTGCACAACTTAATTATAAATTAAATCTCTTCCCTGTCCCTAACTTCATTCCCAATTCATTTTTCTAGGTTGTTGACACAGAGTCTGGCAAGCAAATTCAGCTGATAAATAGAAAATCTCTGCGGACCTTGACTGCCCAATTGCTAGTCTTATTGATGTCCTGGGATGGAACATCCTTTCTCTCTGTTGAACAGCTTAAACGGCATTATGAAACAATCCATAGTACTTCGCTTAACCCATGTGAATATGGATTTATGACCTTAACTGAACTCCTGAAGAGTCTGCCTTACTTGGTTGAGGTATGTAAGCCCTTTCTCCTTTCTGGTGTGTTTCATGCTTTAAAAAGACATTGTGACTAGAGGATACAGAAGTATACACTCTAATTCTTTATCTTTTCTTTTTCTAAAAGGTTTTTACCAATGGTGCAGCAGAAGAGTATGTGAAGCTTACAAATCTGTATATGTTTGCAAAGAATGTAAGGTCCCTACTTCACACGTACCATTATCAGCAGATTTTTCTTCATGAGTTCCCAGTAGCATATAGCAAATACACAGGAGAAGTGCTGCAACCTAAAGTATATGGATGCAATAATTTAGAAGAGCTTTTGGGAGCAATTCCACAGGTGTGAAGAACTGTTTTGCACAATTACATGGAGATTTCTGCATGGATTGAAAAATAGTTACACAGCTGTGGTTTCTGTTAATTGGTGTGAATTACTGAAATAATTACCTTCTCTAAGGAGGCTTATACCAGTTGTATTTCTAATAGCTTCTGAGAAATCTGTACTGTATAATAAGAAAAAGAAAATATTTTTGTGCATGTTTTGGTCATATTTTGTTAACTGTTCCTGGTGAAACCGCGAACATCCTTGGCATATTTATCAAATGAGATAATTGATTTCTGTCTCAAATGAAGAACTGTACAGTACTGAAGCTTCACTTTGATCAGGGTAGATTATTGGTTTTGGGAGCAAAGAATTGTGGGACCTTGTCAGAAGTGCCACATAGTGGAGTTTTGCTGTGGCATCTTCTTGTCATCCCCATGTCCTCAGTGCTCTAGGATAATTTTGTGACCCAGTTTATGGTTATAAACTTTTCTTTAAGTAAATTGATCTTTCTGGAGAGTGGCAAAATGGAATTTTGCAACTCCATGTTTAAACACATAGTTCTGTTAAAAGTTATACACTTTCTAGCCCTATAGTTTGCCTTTGGCATCAATTATTTTGAGACAAAGCTCTTACTTGGATATTGTAGTACAAATTAGCAACATGATTTAGTTTACTTTCAGAAATAATATCAGTGCAAGGCTAGATGAAAGGCAGTGAGTAAACTGCTTTAGGCTTTGAGCTTAGTATGTGCTGCTGTTTGATTCTGGGTTTTTTTTCTCTGTAGGTGGTCTGGATTAAAGGACATGGCCATAAGAGAATTGTGGTACTAAAGAATGATATGAAAAGTAAGCCATTTCAATTTTGAGCAGTATCTTAGTTTCCTTTTTTCTTTTCTTAAGAGGTGACTTGGGTAAACAAACCAAATGAACTTGCTTTTTGTAGCTCGTTTTAGCTCACCTAGTTTTTCCCCTGCTGATCATGTGGATGATCATGGAAATCAACTTGCTGACAATAATGGACAGATTATGGAGACCCCAGGATCCATTTCATCAATGGAACTAAGTCTAGGAACACCTAGCAATGGTAATGCAAAATTGATTTTATAATGAATGTGTTATCTTAGGGGAAATAAGGAGAATAATCAAAGCAGCACGGGGAAAGCTGTGTGAGTTAGTCAATATGAACTTCTATAGAACTACTTTATGGCTTGAAAGTTGTTGAACTTCTCCCCAAGTACATAGTTAGGCATGTGTTCTCTTGACAAGGGCATCCGTTATCCTCGGCTGTCAGTGTATATATATAGCTGCTAGAGTACTGTTTCCCATGGATTTTAGTGGAAATTTAAATGTAAAGCTAAAGAGAAAAGATGGTCAGTAGCAGCTTCTGCTAGGAATGTCTCCTGTATTCTGATGAGAATATAGTGCTCTTTCGTAGTGTTTTTATGTTGATTTTGTGGTGTTCCTTATTTGCAAATAAGGCAGCCCTGTTGGCATAAATCTGTCCCCCAAATAAAAATAACTGGGAAATAGTTCATATCTTGCTGTAGCCTCCAATTCTTTTACTAGCTGCAAGTTGGAGAACTTGTGGACTGGTTCTTGAGATATCATTTCAGAAGTCTAGGCTTGTTCCTTTTAATAAGAGTGAGTCACTTCATTTTGAAACTTTCAGCTTAATTTTCACATGTGAATATGTTAGATGGTACATAAGTAGTTGATAGGATATTGGTATGTCTGCAGGGAAATTGTCTGGTAACTGGTCCTTCTCTGTTAAAGACTGGTCCTGTAGGACTTGTTTCCTCAGCTGCTTTTCTGTTACTCAAGTTTGGCAAATACCGGATTTTACTAAAGGCTATATTTACTCAGGCAAGGAGTAGGTTTAACATACTATTGCTTTGTCTGCTGTATTGTAATTAGCTAGATGCTCTTGATCCAGCAAAATAACTCTTGAATGAATCTAAGGTTAGTTAGCATTAATTAAATTAGTTTGATATTAGTATTTCAAATACGGCATAGCTCTCAAATCCTCAGAATTGCGTCTGAAGACTTTACATTTACTAGCTCTGAAATAGTGACACCTTAACAGCTTACAGATACTTTGAAAGATGTTCCCTTATTTTTGTAGTTTCTAATCAAACTGAGCAAGAACTTCTTTGCCTCACAAACACATCTCCCGTTGACCTCTTGTGTGAGCCAGTTCCTTCCTGCTTACCATCCCCGCAACTGAGACCTGATCCAGTGGTTCTTGAGACTGCAGACCTCATTCAGTTTGAGGAGCGCCCTGCACCCCTCTCTGGTAAGAGTTTGGTTGCCTATGTTGTATTACTTATGGATGATAACTCGTACAGTTTGGAAAATAAAGTATCAAATAAATTGTTGATTATATAAAGTTCCATTTAAATACATACATGTGTATATATCGCACAGTGGGATGTGTTGGAAATGCAAGTGGCTTCCATAAGAAACTCTTGGGTACTGACTGTAAGTACCTTACTGAAATTGTGGTGAATTTTCTAGGTACCACCATTAAACTGCATTTTGTCAACCTGTAGCAAGCTTTTCACCACAGTAACTTCGTAGCGCTTTTCTGAGTGCTGAGGGACTTGATGTGTGAGAATTAAATTAAACCTAAGTAGTACCTGATGCAGAGAGAGCCAGAAGCAAACATCACATCATCTGTGGAGGCAAACATTGACACATCTTCTGGCTTCAAGTCAGGCTGACTAGTTCTCTTTAGATATTTTTATTGCCTATTACCAGAGAAATATTCTTTATTTTTCAAGAACAGAGCATCAATAAATTAAGTTGCCTTATTTATTTTAGAGATAATGATTTTAACAGAAGAAGAAAAACAAAGAATTGTTACTACAGCTCAAGAAAAATTGACCTCTGGTTCTGTGGTATCTAACACCACAGAGAATGCTTCAGTGCCTCCCTGTCAGTCCTCTGAAACCCAACTAAACAAGGAAGCAATGGACAGCCCAGCCAAAAAGCAACACAAAAACAAGGTGAAATTGGCAGCAAACTTTTCACTTGCACCTGTAACCAAGCTTTAACTTTTCTTTTTAGTGTGAAAGACAAATAGCTATGGACTCTGCACAAAGAAAAGCTATTTGGTAGCCCTTATGTATTTTAATGAAAGGCCTAGAAGAATTAATTTGTATTTAATGTATTCTGTGAAGATTTTGTTCCTTTTACACTGAACACAGCTGTTAGCAGAGCAGATTTTTTCTATTATTTTGAAAAAAATCCTGGCATTCGTTAAATTATTCTTAGATTTTACAGTTTTTCATAAATGTGTGTTCAGTAAAAGCAAAATATTAATTCAACTAAAATGGAACAGATTTTATTTTCTTTAAGCCTTGTTGGTGGTGTAATCATACATGTAGCATATTGTATTCTATAGGCTGTTGCTTACTGGTATTGTTTCGGACAGTATTAATAAAATGCATGATCTGTCTTTCAAAAGCCTGTTGAGAAATTTTAACTCATTGACATGAAATGACAAGAATTGAGGGAGTTGATTGTACTCCAGAGGAGAAACTTGTTCTCTGACCTTTCAGGTGACTTTGTAACTGCATTGTAAATTCTTTTGTCTAAAGATGTCTGTAGAAATTATGTGGATTTTTTGTAAAACTTGTTTTAAATGTTTTCTGTAGCTTTCAGTTCCATTTAGGAGCTTTCTAGGACACTGCTGCTTTAAGCTTCCCTTTTATATTTAGTTCCGGTCTGGCATGGATTTGGTTAAGGAAAAGACTGTCTTGGTGTCATGAGTTTGATACAGACACACACATTTTATTGTGTCTAGCAATGAAATTAGGAAGATTCTGGTATTTCTGAAATATGCATTTAATGCATAAATTACAGATAATGGAGTAGGTCTTATTCAAATGTTTTGTGATGGAAGGTATTGATGCTATTTCCACCTGTAAGGGAAGTTCTAACTACATGTGGAAATGCTAAGGTTGTTCTGCTTAACCTTGTTTTCTATTTTTAAGCATGTTCGGTAAATGGGAAGCTTATTTTTTGATGTGCTGTCTTTTAGCTGTGTCTGTTTTTATTCTAAAACTTACTTCTAGTGTTGGAAGCTTTTTTCAGTTTGTGGTATCTTGTGTTGGCTTTTGAAAGGGCCAGCTTTGGAAGACAGATTAAGTCAGTGGATGACCTTAACTCTAGTTAGCAGAAATGTCCAGTATATGAGACTTTATACCCATTCTGGGTAACCATGGCATTTACAATGGGTTGTATTTGCCAGGCAGCAAATAAATTGCTTGTAGTATTGAAAGAACCTATACTAGAGGTTTTCCACTGGCCAACTGAGTAATTTTTAGGTGCATTCTGTTGTAATATACAAGAGATGAAACACAGGCTCTACTTTCTCAGCCAGCAACAGGAAATGCCACTGAATAATGGCTATAGACAGACTTCTACTAGTCAGATTTTGTTATAAAATCTTTTAAACTTAGGCAAGTATTACCAGTAGTGAACTTATAGCCATTGTGAATGCAGAGAAACACTTGGAAGTTTTTCTGAGCATTATGGCACAGTATTTTGAGTCCTTAGTAAATCTCTACAGACATACTGCTATAGAAAGAGAAATTTAGAAATAAACTTTCTTGGAATGCTTTTAATGAGTTAAGTGCAAGAACATCTGCTTTCACCTTAAGTTTGATAAGGTTAACGCTGATCAGTCTAGATCTCTTTTGGAAGAATATGCATGGGAGGAGAAGACCAACCTGAAATTGTATTTTCATGAGATGCAGCTACAAGTCATCTGGAGTACTAAAGAAAAACCAAGTTTTTGCTTTGGAGGAGAATACGATATTTGTCAAAGTGACTGTGGTGGTTATGCCACTTATGGAGGTCAGCATATCTTTTCTGGATTCATGTGTGATTCTGATGAAATCGCTGTTTGAAAGTAATAGAACAATACTTTTGAGAAGTTGTGTTCATAGTGTAACAAAATAGCTAATTGAATTGCAATATATTTTTTTATCCAAAGGGTTAAATGAATGATGTGACTTACAGATTTAAAAGCATTACAACCATGAAATTCTTTAATTTAACAATTAAGTGTACTACTTCAGATTCATGTTTGTTCAAAAAAAAAATGTCACTGAAGCCCTCAATTTATGCACTATCTTTTTCTTGGAATGGAGGGAGAAGAAAAAATTCTTTTCTTAGCTATCTACTTTGTTTGGACACTTTCTTTTGTGGCTCAAGTGCTGTTTTGTGTGTTGGGACCAAACAGTTGTGTCAATAAAATTTTCAAGCAAGCATAACTCTTGTCCTTGTCTGAAGACCTGAAAAACCTGTCCTAGAATCCTTAACTTGCTGTATCGTGTTCAGTTTAATTATCTACACAGAGCAGAGAGCTGAAATTTGGGGTTTAGTGAAGACAAAAGAAACACTGTAAATCCACAACCTGCTATTCTGGAGAATGAGGCTTTTCCCAGTTTTTTAATTGAGCTGTTAGCAGATGTACTCAATATCTCTTACTGCTCTTCATACAACATAATGTTTAGGGTTTATTTCAGAAGGAAACCATACTATTGATCAGCCTAAAGAGAAAAATGCAGAAAGAAGTCTAAAAGCAACAGGTGGAAGTCAGGTATTCCTCCAGAGTTTTAATCTCACTTTGAAATGTTAAAATTGATGTGAATAATGTCATATGGAGTGTTACTGTACAATAAAGTTAACAAGTCACAAAAGAGTTAATAGCCTTGTTTTCCAGCTTGCTGAAGATAGTAATTATCCAGGAACTGCAAGTCTGGCAAGCAAGTTACTTCGCAGCTTCACTAGAATGCTTTGAACATTACTCCAGAATCTAATAAAATAATTTTAAAAAATCTGCAACTAAATTAGACTGTTCTGTCATCTCACAGCTTTATGGACAAAAGTAAAGAGCTGGATGAGCTGTTCCTGACTTTCCTTTTTTGTGGTTGTCTTATATATTCTCACTTAATGGAACTGTTAGGTGGAACAGGGTGCTGGACTAAATGTCAGGCCTACTGCAGGTAAGCGTTCCCTTGATTTTGCAGAGTACTTGCTTGTTCAGTAAACAATTTTAAGATAACTACCTAAAAAAAACCTATCCCTAAATAGTGTAATAAATACCATGCTTTTAAAAGAGGGGCAGGCAATTTACAAAACCTTTCTATAGCATCTTAAGCAACACCACAAACTGTATAATCAATCACCACTCTGAAATTTCCTTCTTTCAGTAGTTGTGAATGTTTTAAGTATGTATGAGTAAAATGCCTCATACCACCTGGCATGTGATTACCTTCAAAAGGTGAGTTTGATTTTAATTTTTTCTTTTGTTATCATGCTGGAAACATTCGTACTTCTTTCATTCTTGTTTTATGTTAAGCCATCTGTTTAAATTAGTAAAAAGTTTTTAGAAGTCATGATGGTAACAACTTGATTTTTTTTTTTCTAAAATTAATATGACTTGTTTTGTCTGCCATAATGTAACAGGACAGAGTGTAATTGCATGGTGAGCTATGGTTTAACTCCTAGTTTTATTAACCGTAATTTAAAAAAAAAAAGGCACAACAAGGAGAAACTTGAGCATAATGCCAGAGAAGGGCATTAGGGAAGTGACTTAATTAGTTGACGTTTCAGGTGTAATGTGGAATATTGCTAACAGGAAGCATGACTGTCTAAGAAAGCAGAGAACATAAGTCTGTTTCTAACTTTTGAAGTTTCTGAACAGAGGACCTGACAAAAGGCTTTTCCTGTGGACAGTGCGAAGCTTTTGGGTGCAAAAGAGTCAGTAATCTTTTCATAGAATGGGCTGAGGACTTTGGTTTTGGCGCTTTCTGTATTCTCGGCAGTCTCAGGACTTTGGCATGGAGAGAAAAACTGACTGCTTGCAGGAAAACAACATGGCCTGTCTTTGATTTGCTTAGCTGCTCACAGAAGTGTGAGCAGCTGAAAACCGAGTGTTGTCAGTGAAGCCTGCTTATCAGTCTGTGGGAGTAACCCTTCCTTTCAATCTTGACACTTAATTTCTTGCCTATGAAATGTGTTAAGTGTCTTTGCAGCTAACCTTTTTGCAATTTGAGTATTTAATCTCTTGTGTCTTACAGTGGAGATACCTGGAGACCTTTCACGTGTTTTGCCACAATTTAGCTGGTGTTTATTCAGAAGATGAGATACAATGTCTTTACTCTTCCAGCATGTGTTACTTTTAACTTAATATTCCTCCTTGTATGGACTGTTTTTATGTTTAATATTACATAGATGGAGAAAACTAGGAAAAAACCTTCATTCAAGTGACTATTAAATGGCTTGTAGTGCTATACATATGCTACAGAAAGTAGACTGATGTAAATAGAGAATGCCGTTTTACAAGAAATTTGAGATACCACTTTAAGGTATTATTTCTCAGCGTTTTCTGTAGTGTAAAAAAGGCTTCTCTAGGACATGTCAGTTGCCTTTTTTAGATGCTCCACTAGTCCTATCTAATCCTTAGCTACCTTGGATCTAGAATACCTATCTAAGGAAGATTTTCTTTGTTTTTTCCTTTTTTGGCTAATAGCCATTGACAGTGTTGCATTTGTTTTCCCTAAGCATTTAAACAGTTTGGCTATAAGTAGTTACAAGCTTGACAGAAGAAGCCTGACCACGCTGGTTGCACTTCAAGTGAGAGTCGTTAGAGGTGCAGATCGGTGCATTTGAAGACATCTCAAATTTAAACTCAAGCTATTAGGACAGGAATATTAAATGATGATTGAAGGCTGTTGCCAACAGACTTGGGATAAAGAGAATAGTATGGATATTATGCAGTGAGACCAAAGCACCTTATCAGACTGCAGATAAGTAATTTGATTTTGCCCAAAGAGTAGGATAAACATTTAATGTGTGAAGGGAATTCAGAGAGAACAATCAAGTTGTGCAAAGGGAGGGAGAGTGAGCAGTTCACATGATAGCCCTGTAACCAGAGATTGCTTTCACATTTTTCTGTTGTGTTTTTTTAAAGGTGTGGGAGGGGAACATGAGGGTGGAATATGACAAGTATGTGGAAACTTCCAGGATGGTCTCAGAGGAGAGAGCTAGGATGAAATAATCGTAAGTGGGTTAGGGGAAGAATAGGAAAACTTCCTGAAAATGCTGTCTCTAAGAGGTTGGGGTGCATATCTTGAAGGATCCATATCCTGCTGGACTTTCAATATACCTGGGACTTTGTGCGAAGCATAGGTAATGTCTGCAGGAAGAGTAACAGTGCAGTAGCAAGATGACAGATACAGAAACTCCTTGCCCTCACTAAGGCAGTTTGCCACCTGAAAAATTGAGCAAGGTATTCCTGCACCAAGGTGATCTGCCTGCTTTTACAGACAGCCTGTGTAGGTACGGACAAGGCATAAAAGCATCTGGCTTATACTCTTGGTGCTTAGCTCTGTATTTTGTGTCACAAGGGACTGTTCTTAGTCCCAAGATAAAATGGTGGAAACTGGAGTGTTCCTATTGTTTGTGAAAATACAAGTGATCCCTTTGGAAACTGCCTCTAATCTGTTGAGCTTGACAGTCATAAAGCAAAAGCCTTCAAAATACTTCCTTTAAAATGTATCTGTGCCAAACAGGGTTTTGGAATGACTGTAATCCAACCTTGTATGCTTGTCTAAGGAGGCTGTAGAGCAGCCTTTGCCAGCTCAACAGCAAAGCAATTTGTGAGTTGTGACGTTGTGCCAGAAACAAGTTTGTAGTAATTCAGAAAGAAAGATGGTGAGAAACATCAGCTGTTACAGACTGATTTTGAGTGGACATTATTCATTTCACTTTGAGATTCGGAACATGTATTACTGCCAGGTGCTATTCCACTTAGTATAGAGCACATACGGACTTGCCTGCAGCCTTACTCAGTGATGCTAGGGTACAGGACGGTCAGGGTTTATTTCGGAAGGAAACCGTACTATTGATCAGCCTAAAGAGGAGGGCATTCCAGCGGGTCAGATGGTACATGGCTGTCAAAGCACTGTTATATGTCATGCTGTGGGCGCAAGTCTCAAGTCAGCCTTTCACTTATTGGACTCAAAAGTAAAAAAAATGGCATTCTGCCAGAAAACCTATTCTGTATGATGAAGTCTACTGGTAAGAAAAAAAACAACAAACAACTTTGTCAGTGCAGATGGCATGAGGTAATTGGCTCCAAGAAACTTGGAATCATCTGCAGTCATCTCCACTGGTTTTGAGCTTTCTTAAACTACTCTGCAATTTACCTGAGGCAATTTTTGGTACAAGTCCAAGCCATAAAATGGAGTGCTCAGCAGGCTGACAATTGTTTCATTAGCTCTGACATAGACCCTGCAGTCTGGTATGTGCAGCTTTACCAAATAGGCTGGGAGCAGTGTGAGACAAGACCCGGTCACTGAGGTGTTCCTAGTGCTGAAGCTCTGTGTGCTGCGGTGACTGCTGTGGGCATAAGTGACATTCTCACAGATGTTCTAGTTCTGAAATCCTGATGGCAACTGTCTTACCAGGTTCCCGGTATCCTGGGCACAGTGCATATTTTGACGGGTGGTAAAGGACACAAGGATGCAGGGTGAGCTCCCTTACTGTCACTGCGGTGAGGCACTTGCCAGTGATGCTGAGGGAGCTGAGGTGGTGGTCTTCCAGACTGCACTGTCATCAAGAACACCCACCCTCTGTTTGACTCTGGACTCTGCCACTGCTTTCTAAGGGCATGTATTCCTACTTCTTAACGTTCTTCAGATGCGTAAATGGTCTCTTCAAGGTAAATCTGCTAAAACCTTTTGATATGTTACACTTTAGCTTGTGTAGAATCTGGTTGCAGCTGTGTATGGTCTTGGTGCAGAGGCTCTTGGAGCACAATGGAGCTCATTAATGAGGCAGGGTGGTCTTACTCAAGATGCTACCTCAGATTCTAAAAGGGAAGGTGTTTGCAGGAAAGAATCTGCCATTTGTTTGCCTGCAGGGAAGATGGACTTGTGTGGGTTCTCTTGGACGTCAGTCACTGTCGAAGAGCATGAACTTACCTGAGAAACAAGTGGATGATTATCATTTAAAATCTATAGTCACTCCCTGGAGCGAGTTAAATCTTTCATTCAGTTGATACACTTAGCTTTAAAATAACCAGTTGTAACTCAAGGTGAAGATTGCTCTGCTACTTTCTCGTGGTTTGTCTCTGATTTTGCTAATAAAGACACTGCTGTCTCATGCTTCAGGAGCATGTTTAGTAGTGCCTGTGGTAGTTGCAGTTCACTGGATGATCTTGTGCCCCGGATATTTCTCTATAGACCTGCATTTGCTCAACAGAAGTTGATTGAGGGCTGTGAGACTTTGTCAGTTAGGTTTATTTTGTGCTAGTTACAGAAGATAAGACTACAGTGACAGTCTTCTATGTTGTTGAGTAGCTAAGGAGCTTCTGCATTTTCGGTGTTTTATTAGAGCAGCTTTGATTTCCCAGTGAAACAAAGCTAGGTCATCAGAGGGGTTTTCTGGCCTGAAGGTGCACAAGCAAATAGTAATGGGGATATAGCTGTGTTTACGAAAGCTTCAATACTAGTACTGTCATAAAGGAAATTTTTTTCCTGCATTTCAAATCCAATCTCATGTAGTTGGCTTGAAAGGCCCGTTCAGCGGAGCTTTTGGGATTTGTTAGGAAAACCAAGCACATACCTCCAGTCAATAGAATTTCTGAGGTTTTCAAGTGAAGACAAAAACAGTTAAATGCATTGCTGCTATCATTTGTAGCTCTTTGTGGTGAACGAGCTATGTATTCTTGTAACTTGAAAACCCTAAACTGGAAGTTCTCTGTTTAGCTGTATTACCTGCTGAATCTAAAGCATGTCGAAGTAGGTTTGAAAGTCTAATCCTTTACAACATCCAGCCTGTGATTTCTGTAGCTGATGAGGTTTACTTTTTAGGTATCAGTTTAAATATCTTTTGGTGTCTTATCACAATTAATTCAACCTCACATGTAGTATGACTGCAGAAAACTGACTCTAGTTAAGAAACTATTAATGCTGTAAAGGATACAAACCTAAATGTAAGGGAAATGCTGCTGTTAGACACTTCCTTATTCATCTCTGAGACTGTACGTTGTTGCCTAGGCTGTCTGGATCCAGGTCTAGGTACTGAGGTATTCTCAAGATCCTATGTGAATTGTTGTATCCACATGGAAGGAAGAGTAAGTTTTGGACCTTAAAGTAACGTTTTTATTATATGATCCTGTTCCAAAGCAGCCCGCTTGGCTGGCTGTTTAGAGGATTGATGGGATTCGGTGGAACAAGATGCACCTTGATAACAATGGTAGTACTCATGCTGGAGCGGAGTAGGACTGTGTCCATTTAAGTAATGTGACTATTCTGAAAGAGTGGCTTGGACTTTGAGCTGCTTGGGAATACATGCTGGGTCTGGAATGGGAAAGGGAGCTGCCCTTTCTTCAAGGGCAGAACAGAAGAAAAATTGCTTTGCATTTCTTCAACCTGCTCGTGAAATGTGAGAGTTTGGTTGTGACCTGCTGGCACTTGATTTGTCAAATGTTGACATTACTGTATATGTTGGAGCACCAAGAAATTTTCCATTGTTTTAGGTAGGAGCAAACTGCACAGAGCGACTTGTTTTATTTGCATATCTCAGAAGACTCTATGCTGGAGAACACATATTCTCTGGGTTGTTGTCTGATAATGAGTTTGTGGTTGTCTTTCTAATATAAGAAATATCATGTTCATTGAAAAAAATCTGAACTCAATTCCTTTCTAGTAAGAAACATATTCTCCTTCATGACCAGAAACACTTTCTGTAATAATTTTTCACCAGTGAGGCTAATTGCAGGTTCTCTATTCATTCTCAACTGGAAATTGAATACAGTCCTAACTGTAAAAGAAGTTTGAGGTCTCTCGTTTTGGAGCCAGTAGTCAAACTCTTACTTTCCAAGAGCTGCCTCTGAAATGCCAGTAAAGATTTTAACTGCTTCAGAGGCAGGGAGCATGGATAAGGATAGAATATGTGTATTCTACACAAGACGTGTAGAATCTCATCATTTGGGGTAGTTGATTTCAGTCTGCTGTAAATGTTTCAGTTCCCAGTGGCATGGTTGGAGATCAAGCTGAACAGAATATTGGGAAAACTGTTCTCCTTAACCATCTGCTTACTTGCAAACGAAAGGATGCTCTTATGCCTGTATAGGAAGACAAAGTGCAAGAAAGCCGGAATCACACATGACCTTATGGTCACCAGCCACAGAGATGAAAGCATGCCCTAGTTACCTTGGCAGCCCCACGTTTCAGCCTGCAGTCAAATGCAACTTAATACTGTTTTTTTTTTTAGATTAAGTACTATTCTATTCTTTCTGGAGGGTGGAGCGGGTGTACTTATGAAAGTACTTGTTAACTTTTGTTAACCTTGTCTTGGTTAAGAAGACATTGGTAACTTGTTACCAGGGTACAATTAGGCAGAGAAAGTCTGGATGATGCAATCTCTCTCCTGTGTATTGCTGATTTTTAACTTATGATTCCTCAGTTGGCTGCAGGGTTATGTTTAAAGCTTTCTATTGAGCTGCATTATTTTATTTTGGGAGATGGGGAAAGAGAAACTTGTCTTCCACACCTCTTGTTATGATGATATGACACCATTGCTGTTAGAGATTTCCTTAGTTGACTTTCAACACCAAAACTCTGTTAATACAAATCTTGACTTCACTGTGTGTGATTTCCCAAAGGAGGTAGGTTGGGGCAATGACGGCAAAGCAGCAACATGAGCTCCACCTCTAGATGCACTTGATTCCATCTCATTAGGTAGTCTCTGGTTCCCGATATCTCCAGAGCCCTACACTTAAGGTAGCATCTGTAAAATCACTCTGGTGAGCAGACCAGACAGTGCTGATTTTTTCTTTTTTTTTTTTTTTTTTCCCACCNAGACAGGTCCTATTTTTTTTTTTTTTTTTTTTTTTCCCAATTGCTGTTAAGCCCTTCTGGCTTGGCAATGTTTTTGATACTCAAATATGTTGGGAGCTTTATCTTCTCAATGTAGGGCTGGGAACTGCCTTCTAATCTGTGCAGTGCTCTAGGCTGTAGTGAGGTTTCAAAGTCATCTAGGAGCATAATGAGATTGGCGTTTTTGGTTGTGGAGGGTCACTGGAGAAACTGCATGTTTTTTCAGTGAGATTAAAATTTCTTTTTATTTCAGTAGCATCACTAACTTATCAAATTACTCCTTTCTTACAGAATAATAATCCTACTCTTTGAAAAGTATAGCAGCACAATAAGCATATCCCACTCTACTCCACAACCACTTATTTCCTTCAGTAACAGGAAGAAACACATGCTTAGTATAGCACAGCAGTTTATTTTATTTGGAAATACGTTTAACTTTGCTGAAGAGATTCAGTAGGCCTGGGGGAAGGTACAAGAGAACCATTTGCTGGTAGAATTGGTGATTAGTACAAATAGCACTTCAGCACTTTTGTTTTTCTCAGTAGATCAAGATCTTTTGCGAATACAGCCATGTTTACCAGTTCATACAGGAAACAGTGTGTCAAATCCACCTTAAATTTTCTTCATTTTCTCATGCCTTGCCTTCTTTCTGAAATGATAAACAGCCAAGATTTCCAGAAGAGATTTTGGGTGCTTCAGTTAACTGATGTCCCTCTTTGCCGACAGTAACAGGTATCTGGCAGTCAGCTCCAAAATGATGCCAGTTTTTTTACACACTTAATTCTTTCCTAAGTTTAATTACAACAATCACGTTTGAAGTAAGCCATTAGGGCCCTGCTGTGTTCTGGATGGACAACACCCTAAGCCAGCGTTGAACATGGTTGAGAATGTGACCTCCCAGTCCAAAAAAAAAAATCCAGAACTTTATTGCTAAGCAGCATCACTGACCCCCTTCTACTGGAACTGCTGGTGCACTGCAGGCAAGCTGTTCAAACCCACCCAAATAAAAACATAACTGAAGCATTTGCTAATAAAAAAACAAAACAAACTCACATAAAGAAAACCTTTCAGCTCAGCCAAGCCAGAACTTCTGAAAATGAAGTGCACTCTCATTAACACTGCTGTAGTTCAAGTCCCTTTGGGGCACTGGCTATCAGTGCTAACTGTATATCAGTATTCCATATTCATACTTGCTGTGTCTTTCTCTTAATTTCAATTAAAGGAGGGGGCTCTGTAGCCTACTCATGAGTGTTGCATCCCAGAAGTATCTAGCTCTGTTTCCTGTTAATGAAACTTTTCCGTGCAAACCTACATTCTACTCGTTTCACTTTTCTTCCCAAGGGACTAAAGATTCTGTGCAGCATGTGGGGATCACCCCAGTCATCAGGACAGCCTGGTTTAAATGCGAATGTGCGTAAGTCACCTCTTGCCTTAAAAAAAACTGTGTGCAAAGTCCTTCAGGATCCTTTACTTGCCAGCATTCACAATACTTGGCTGTAACAGTTGATATTCCTAAGGCTTTAAGTTTAGTGCTTCACTAAAGGTTTTTTCCTAATTTCCATTTGCCTTTGTTAATGGCACTGAACATCTGCCTCTTGTCTTAAGATACTGATAATTCCTGATGTCTTAATTGGGTACCAGCAAATTCAGGAGGCGGTTGAATTTTACAGAAGCCAGTGGGTACTTCTTCCTCTCCAATGTGTATTCTCCCTTAAAAGTAGTTTTCCCCATAACTCTGTTAATGTACACAGGTGCTATACAGGGTCCAATTCATACCAGATCCAGTAGATATTAACAGCTACAGAGCTTAATGTGATGTTATACGTATCAACAAGGATGCAATAACTATATATGACTACTTAGCCTTTGGATACATTTTGTCCTCTTCCCTGGGTCTTTGGTCAAAGTAATTAAAGTGCTTCAACTCTTAGTGGAAACCTTTTTGTGGTGGTGTTTTGTTTTTGTTTTGTTTTTGGTTTTTTCCCCCTCCTTGATCCTTAAACCTTAAGGAACGTAGTGATGTAGGTTCTTTGTCTCAAGTGAGTCTGCAATACTGAAACAAATGATTCTGGAAATGCAAGTGTTCTTCATTGAATCAGTCCAATGCTAGGGATTAGATTTTATTTGTACAAGAATAGTCTGAGTTACTTTAGATGGTGTCTGTCTCCTTCTCTAAAAAATATTGTTTATCCTTTTTTCAGTAACTGCTGTTAATTTTTTTTCTCCTTTCCTGTAACTGTAGTTACTTTGTATATAAATGCACACTTCACTTAGCTGGCTTGACAAAATGGAAATTCCTCTTGAAAAACTTTATTTTAGGAACTTTTTGCTATCTGTTTGTTACTTCTAAGCCTGAGATTTTCACATTAGATCCACGTATGTTTATTTTACTATTTACACCTATCACAGTACATTTATATGGAATACCATCACACAGACAAACCAGCTACTGACAGCTAATATAAAGATATTAGATTCCACAAGGCTTAATCTGCATAGAGACCAGAAACACATTTAATGGTGAAACACAGGTAAGTCTTTCTGTATTTCCTTTAATTTTAAACGCATTTTGTGTAGAATGTGATCTTCCTACCACAAATATTTACTTCTGTTTGTCTTGTGGTCAATTTGTGTTGGGTGGCTAGTGTCTTCCTATGCTTGATAGTTTGTATTTCTTATGGTCATGAATTATGCAATTCATAGGTGTTTTAAGCATTGCTAAATATTAGTTAAATTTTGTTTGTCTTCCACTCTCCTCCTAGTAACCTATCAGTGATACGTAATCTCGTGCATGTAACTTCTAATAGCGGACAAAACTTTCTGAGTGTATATTTCTGACTCCGTGTGAGGGGAGCTCTAAAAGAGAAATGACACAGCTTTAGACTACATCATCTATTTGCAGATTACTGTAGCTGTGCTTGCTAAAGCTTTACCAGAGACTTATTTTTTTTTCCCTGGTACAAGCAATATTCATTTGACTTGAGTAATTCAGAAATCATATGGAATATAAAAATCTATCTCTATTTGCAACATCCTTGTCACTGATCCTCATTCTTTAGGAAGAATTGGAAGTGAAACTCCACAGCAAAGCTGTCAAACATCACACTAGTTTGATAAGTATTTTGTATGCAACATCAGTTACCCTAAAGTTGCTTCATCTATCAGTTGCGCTATAATACAGCATTGCTACTTGTGGCTTTTGTTTTGAAAAATAGACAAAATGGGTCATTTCAGCAATTTTTGAGTGCTGTTTGTCAAGGGGGAAAATTGTATAACATTCTTACAAAGTGATGGCCTATTAAAATTGCTGGTTTACACCTCACTGGATGAAATATACCCTCTTTTGATTCACTTTTATCACTGTGGTGTTTTTGTTGACTCTACTACAGATCTTTTCTGGTCACTGGACAGCCACTATATAGATTTCTTTTGTTTTTAGGCATGCGTGTTGAGTGATCCATGCAACAGTGAAGAACCTGCCATTGTACATTCCATATATTACTGTTCTACCAGTTGCTCTTGATTCCATTAGCAGGACGCTGTTAGTTCCCCTCATCCTACAGTTTCATTCAATGAAAACATTTGAAAAGACAAACATGGTAGAGAGCCCAGAGCTACATGATGTTGCATTGTGTGGCCCCACAACAATCTTTAATAATAGCCAATCCTGCTTTGGCAATGGTGGGCTTGCTTGGAGGAGGTTCTGCCTTCTTTTCTGCTGGGCTGCCTGCAATGTTCAAAACAGGACACCATTAAAACCAAGAGCTGGTCAAACTATTGCTTCCTACTTCTGGCTTAAATAATGCAAGCCTTTCCTGCACACACCCCCCACCCCCAGCCCCCGAATTTTTTAACACTTCTTTGAACAATACATCTAACACTTTAGTAGTAACCAGGCTGGCATGTGGATTCAAACTGCTCAGGAAGCCTTCTCTCTTCATGCGTAGGAGTTAACAGGGGCTAAAGAATCTAGACCTCTCAACGGGAGGGTAAACTACTTGTGTCTGGTTCAATCCAGGTGTCCCTGTTCATAGCCATAGGGTCAGATAACAGGTCCTTCCACAGAAAGTCATCTTACTGTGCTTAAACCTCCAACAACTAAGGAGTTGAAGAACAAAAATATTGCTGGAGTTTATTCTCTCATCAACTTGGATATCATAATTAGGAGAACAAGATAAAGGTAGGTTTTAATTTTTCAGGGTGAAAAGAATCTTTTTATCTCTAACATTGCATTTAAAAGCAATGACATGAAGTAAACTAACAAGGGAGATGAGTCATGCTCTCTGTGACTAAAAGGGGATACACAACTAGTGATGCATCTTAAAATGTCTCTATCAACCTTGTACTTGAACTTCACAGTCATTCCTCATCCCTCTGGAAACTCTTTAGCAAGATCTTGATCTATGCAAAATGGCAGTGTGTCTGGATACAAATCTCTTCAGCTGGTGGACCAAATTCACTTTCTCAGAAGGGCACCACTCTCCCTTGACTATCTCCCTGCCTAAGAGCTCAGTTTGAAACAGGTCAAAATCAGTGTTAACTTTTAAAGCTCATGCTGTGACTGTTTTGTTAGAAAGTTGCAGCTAAAAGCTTCCAAGGGATCATGTAATCCGCTTAGTTTCTGAAAAATTAGCGTGTTTGCAGTTCTGTCCGTAAGTGATTTGGGTTGAGGTGATCAAAAAGTCTGTCTAATCTGGTAAGATGTAAGAAATCTAGGGCAGCTGTGGAATTTTGCAGTCTTTTCTCTAGTTTCTGTCTTGCCTGCAGCAAACTATACTTCAGATATCCTAGCATATATCTTAAGAGGGTTTTTTCAGTTACTTTTGCAGAATGAGATGGGGGGAAATGATTGGCAAAAATAAATCTAGTTGCTTACAAAAGTAGGTTGTGGTAATGTGTATTCATATATACTTTGCATATTTAAAACATACAAAGCAATTTTAAAGTGGCCATAGATGACTTGGATTCAGTTTTAAGGGATAACTGGGCATCTGAATTCAAAGTAGCCAGCAATTGCTGACACACTGTTGTTTCAGGTTGATCTAGCTAGATAAACCTAGCTTTTGGCAGAGGCTGGCCCAGCATGACCTTTGAAAATGTTCTTTTATCTAGTTGTCTTTGGAGTTTTTCCTATTGTTCTTGTTTTTCTTAATGTTTAGGAACTCACTGGTGGGAGATTGTGTTGCCTTGTCTAAGGGTTTTAACTTGGTGCGAAGGAATTCAGCCATCTCTCTGTCTTCTTCTTTCTCTCTGTTGAGGGGGGAAAACAATCTGTTAGAGAAATAACAATGTTGTCTCTGTAAACAGGACAGTAAAAGCTAGAGTAGCTAGGATCAAATCACTACTAAACAATTCACTACTTGGTCTTTTTAGGAACAACTTTGCTGCTTATTAAGGAGCAAAATATTTGCCTAAATGAAAACACTAACAAACTTGTAGAATGCAGAGACAGAATTTTTCCCAAGGTTCTTTACACTTGTCTCAGATAGTGTTGGATTCATTATATTCCATAGTCAGCAGATTTAAACCATAACGTATCACCTATTTTAAGTTGGCCTCACATGCTTCACGATGCCTCCTCTACAAAGTAAAGCAGAGAATATATATTGCTGTAATTGTACTGCTTATTTTTTAAAGGCCAGCTTAGACAAAAGACTGGATCTCGTGGTCTTCTGCTGTTAGTATTTACCAAAACCAAGTATATTTCTCTTTGCCCGAAGATGACTGCATTAGGCCCAGAATAAAAAGATAGTGTCGCTAAACTTGATTGTATCTATTAATGGTATTTCCATGTTAGTTTCTCTGCTATTTTGTTACTTAAATGAATGCACTGATTGAATATCACAGTTTCAAGGAAAAGCAGATTTTATTATCAAGAGTTTTAAAGAAAAGCCTCAGGTTTTACTGCAAATGTGAATTGACACTAATGTATTCACATCTGCATAGTGCATAGCAGTACATTTTCAGTAGCCTACAATTAGGCTTCTGCACTGCCTGGCTGCTGCTGAGGTTTTTGCATTTTGCACATCGAACTAGCAGATGAGAACTCTAGATTACATTAGTAGCTCAGGCTTCTTGTCAGCTGCTGACTTTGGCCAGCTCCCTTTCATCAGCTGCAGGACTCTGGCAAGCTTTCTTCTCTCCTGTCCTTTGCTTGCTTAGAATTTAAATATGTTGGAAGGGATATTGTCATTTAGGATAAATGGATTGATGAGCCTTGAATCTCTACTGTTGAAAGAGAAGTAATAGCAAAACTCTGACTATTTGTAGAGTGTTGGGATCTCAGTGCAACAGCTGGAAATCAACTTTTGAGGAAGACCACAGGTTTCTCGGCAACTTTGGGCTAGGATACTGAGATGAACGGTTTCATCTCAGTATCTTAGCTTATGCTTTAGTTTAGGTAGACCTGTGTCAGTGACTGCATTTTCTTTTTTTTTTTTTTTTGCTATGGCAGGGTG
>VYXH01010789.1:284922-350699 GCA_013397275.1 Burhinus bistriatus
TTTTTGCTATGGCAGGGTGAGAATAGTAATAATAAAACCCAATCAATTAATATTTTGCTAAAAGAAAAAGGCATATTTTAGATGTCTACAAATATGCTCCTTGTAGAATTCCATTTCGTGTCTACTTCTTGTGCCAAGAGGATCCTCTGGTAGCAGCAAAAATCCTTCTCTTTTTCACGGTAAATGCCGAGACACTTTCTGGTAGGAAAGTAAGAGACCAAACCCTGCTGTAGTCATGAGATGACAGAATCATTAATGGGATAAAGAGCCATAGAAGTTTTAATGTTTTTCCTATGGAACAAGGAGGAGGCTTTTAACTTGGTAAGTTGTTTTAAAGGACCAATTTTCTCACATTAATGTTGATGTAAACTTTTCACTTCAGTATAGTATTAGACTTGTGAAATCTCACAAATAAATTCAGTTGCTTTTAGTCCTTACCGTAATCTCTCCACCTCTGCATCATCTACAAGAAAATCTCTTTTTTGTACCAGTCTATGGATTTTCTGAATCAGTTCGTCCTCTCTTTGTTTCTCAATCTTTGTTTTTTCTTTTTCTGATCAAAAACAGAGAAAAGATACTATTACTTTGGATTCTAGGGAGTGGGGTAGGGGGCTGGACATTGCAGATATCTAAAAATGAATTGCTGATTTAAGTCAATGTTTCTTCAGACCTGAGTCAGCAAAGCCCCAGCATGTTCTAGTCACTGCCTCTTTTCTCCTCTACTTGCTGCTGTTGTGTCTGATCAGCTTAGTGGTCTGGAGACTCTGTGGGGCTTGCCAGGCCTACTTTTAATATTAATTTACTCTGCAAGACACTGCTTTGAATTTTTTAAAGAGCTTTGGTAAGAAAACAGTCCAGGATGCTTTATTAAAATCCATGGTACAAACTCCCTTTGACCTCAGGGGAAAGGAGACCACACCAAAAGGACCATTTCTCTATATTTCATGACAGCTTTGGCTGTTGATTACAACAGTTTTTTCTACTCTGGTAAGGCAGGTGAGCTGCAAATCCACACAAATAGCATCAATTGTAAAATGTGGAAAAATAAATTAAACTTTATTTTCCCTGTGCTTCAAAAATCTGAGTAATTACTATATGTCCTTGTTAATTGGCCAGTCTAGGTTGTCTATAAACAATGATTTTTGTGACATGAAAGATGTGCCTGTCACAAACTAAAACTCATGTTAGGGATTTGAGAGCTGTAGTTCAAGGTTATAAAGCAAATGTAGTTAAGACAGAAATACTCAAACCCAGCAAGTGGGGCACAGATGAGACAGCCAGAGGCAAATCCCAGCCCACACTTTTCCTCAAGAAGCTGAAAATTTTGATTAGCTGAGAAGAGACTTCACATTAAATCAAGAATTTTGGTTTTCAGCAGTAGAACTGTATTTGGAGAACCATAAAATTAAGTGCAGTAAGACCTGTGGGAAGAAGGGCAAGCTGTCTGCAGTTTGATGCATCCAAGCTGGTGACTGAACTGATAAGATAATTTAAATGGCTAAATAAATCAGACATTTGAAAATAATTGTTTAATACAGCTTAATTTTGGATCATGGCCTTCAGGACGCTTACTGATGGGAATTTCTGCAATAAATCCATTCCTTAGTAAGTGAGATAAAAACACCTTGAATGTATTTTCAAGACAACAAAATTCTGTAAGTCTCAATCTCAAAGTCGTATTCCTTGGAGAATTTTAAATTATGGTCTGTCAGTAGCAGAGGAAATAACTTGTAATATAACAAAAGGCTGATTTGTCTGGGATGCATTTTCTGTATTTTATCTTTTAGAAATGATGAAGGAAGGTGGTTATTGACTGCTATGAAGACTTCAGGACCTCTACATTGTTACCTATGGAGAATTCCTGCGATTAATGCTGAATTTGCAGCAGAGAAAAAAGAAGAATGGTTAGAAATCACTGCTTTTTTTTTTTTTTTGCTTTGCCTCTTATGTCTATGGAACAAGGATCTCCTCCTCTCACTACTGAAGGTAGAAGCTACTTTCTGCTTCCTTTCAATCTACCCTCTTCCCAGATTGAGATATGCTCTCCCATGATATCCTTCAGGAAACTGCCTGCCAAGTATATGCATCCTGAATTGTGGCAGAGTACTGCATACTCTGTGTATTAAAAGACTGATCCTATGTCTACTGAAATTGGCTAAACCATGTCTACTGAAACCATAGAGCCGAGGTGTCTATATATAAATCTGTATTCTAACAGGAAAATTATGATAAAGATGTTATGAATTAACCCATTTCTGGAAAGTGTTTTTCTAGGTTAGGGACACGCTGTATCAGCACTTAGTTCTGTGTGAATGCCAGCAGCTGCTTTGTCTTCATTCAAATGAAAGTATTCTTGTGAGTCCGTCAAAAGGTGGTGGTGCTGGAACTGCGCATACTTAATTCTTAAGTTTGAGATTTGCAAAGTGCAAAGGAGAAACTGCCGTCCGTGGATATCTACTTAAGACTTTGTGACTGGAAAATAGTTTCTAAAAGGTTTAAAAAACCCCAAAAGAGCATACCAAAAAAATGAAAACTGATCAACCCTAACTGTAAGTTAAAAGTATGGGTAGGAAAGCTGCAGACTAGAAGAGGTGAGGCAAGGCAAATCACTCATAGATATTTTCTACGATTCATAATCCTTTCCAATACCATTTAAACCAATAATGTACAGTGTTATTAGAAATTTAAAATGTGACCTACTAAGTATAAAGAAAGAAAAAGTAAGAAAGATTACGAAACCACGTTGAGTGCAAAGAAAAATGGAAAAGTTGTTATACAACTAAACATGTGGCCTCAGAGCAGACCCCCGATTCCTGTTTCATGAGTGACCTTCTCTCTCCTTTCTGGGGAGAAAGTTGTCCTTTAAAGCTGCAAAATAGAATGTGAGGGAAAAGACGAGGATGACCAAAAGAGAATCAAAATTTATCCTTAATAGTTAGGCAGCAGCAAATTATTTCTGAAGGGTGCTAGAGGCCATGCAGTAATATCTAGTGTAAATGGTCCACTGCAGTTGCTGAGTGTTTTGCAGCATCTGTCTGTACTTTTTTTTTCCCTTAAACACAGTAGGGCTGTTGTGAATGATCTAAAATAGCAAAGCTGTAGTGAAGCAAAATTCCTCATTGATTTCAGCTGGAGTTTGGAGTTAAGGACTGCAAAACTGCCCACAACTCTGTCCCTCCTTAGAGCAATGAATTTGCAAAGAACTAAGGCAAAACACAAAGCAGACTTTGCCCCTTGCTTTTTGTAGAAACCCTTTACTTTGTTCTAGAAGGTAGATTTAACTACAGGTGTGACAATGAATTGGTATATCTAGGAAAAAACAATCATGTTCAGTGATGGTTATAAATCCGTCTCCTTTCTCCCTTTTATCTCTGGTATCTCAGCACTCTGTCTTTTCTACCTGACAAGCTCTGTGCCACTTGGTTCCCTTGAGATTGCCAAGGGAGCGCAAGAACTAAGGAACGTGAACCTTGTTTGAGTGATATTTGCAGGGTTGCTGCGAAGGAAGCAGTGAAATACAGCATGAAACAAAATTTAGAGACTAGGAGATTAAAGAGGTGGAGGAAAAAGGGAAGGGAAAAATAAGGACTAGAGGAAAGAGATATGAAATTCAATCTTGGGGGGAGATTTCTGATTGTTCCCAACACCCTCCTCACCTGTGCATCACCCAAGCATTATTCCAATATTGTGTTGGAGATAGCCATTACCTGGGATTGCTACCAAACTCTGTAGCTCTTTCTTGAGGTTCATAATGTCTTTGCACAGCTGGATGTCATCCATCCTGCAGAAACAGAAAAAGCGTGGTCAGACACATGTAAATTCCACCCTGTGTTGATGGGATCAGCCAGATCTCATCTGAATATATGATAATGTCCCTTGCCTGGGACCTGTGCATCTGCTTGAAATGCAGAGGTTTGACCTTGGGTTACTGTTCATTCACCAATTTTAACAGATAGCAAAAGGTATTTAATACTACATGCCTGTTGAGCCCTTGATTACTTGTCTTACTGGGATCTAATTTGTGTGTAGGTTGTATCTGTCGCTACAGATTATTTCAGATGCCTTTTGGTTTCTTGAATGTCACAGAACATTCTGGAACAGGCATCTGTATATTTAATAGTCATGAAAAAGACAGGTGTGCCATACTGCACATACTGTAGCAACAGTTTCCACTGGGGAAAAGAGCAAGGGTGAGAATAACAAGGAGCCTGGGAAGGGGCAGCATTGTTTGGCATATATATTATTTGGCACAGCCAATAATACAAGGTTTATTTGGCACAGCCAATAATACAAGGTTTATATTCCACTACGACCTTTCTTTGTAACCTTATTAATAACTTAGCCCTGATACCAAAGATCTGGAAACTGTCATAATTTGGCATCTAACTATTTTGAGGTCTTGTGCCTCGGGTGAATGTCTTCCATGGTTGATGTGAGTGCTTCACATCCTTGATGTGTGCAGAAAGTCCATTAATGTTAAGACACAAAAGACAATTTAAAAAAAAATCTGTAACATTAGCAGAAACTGCACCTTCAGTTCTTATTGAAACTGATACTTATCCTGAGAGCTGCTATACTGAATTATTCCCCTGGAAGCTAGCAAACTTCAGCATCAGCTTCCTGGCACATTTTGGTTTTAGTGTCTTAAGCCATATTAGCAGCTAAGGCTCAGGTGTTGGTTCTGAGGGCTGCATCAGGGGCTTCCATTTTTGAAATCACACCCTGAAGAATACAAAAGCAGCCTTTGTGATTAATAGTACATTCTTCAACTCAGATGTCACCAAGACCATCCTTGCCCACAGATCTCTCAGTCCTTTTTTCATAATCCTATGCCTGAAGGGTGGATTGCCTGTTGCCTAAGTACCTGAAGAGCTATCAGAACATGGGCTATCACAGTGGCAGTTCAAGAGAGGAAACTTGAGAGATTAGAGTGCATGTGTATGTGAGAGTGAGCACACGAAGGATAATGCAGTCAAATTATCAAATTAAGCGAGGAGTGGAAAAAGTAGGTGTTTCTGGCACAACTAAGATTTTAATCACAACCCAAGAACTCTTATTCTCCCTGCTGCCTCTGCATGGAACACAGGTCTGTGCAGGGAACTGTCCTTCAGCTCCTTTGCTCGTGTTATTAAAACATGTTGATCCTTTTATTATTTGCTGCTTTGGTTAACTCTACCTTGCCTGTTCTTCTACTTTCATTGTGCTATGACAGCTATTCCTGCAGCCTTTTTACTTTTCTCTTACCAAAATATGACAGTGAAATACCTCTGACAATAATCTTTATTGCTGACCTCTTCCTTGTTTAGGTGACACTGTCACCCCCACTAGGGATCTGCTCTCCCACCACACATCTGTCTTGTAAGACTTAGTTTTATTGGGAAGACTAGAATGCTAGCCTCAGGGCTAGTCCATGGTTCACTGTTGTATGTGTTTAGGACACTTGGCGGCAGAGATGTTTATACTGATGATTATTCTTACTTGGGCTCCCCATATTATTCATGCTGATCACAAGCAAAGCCTGTTTTACTCTTGAGATCTATCATGCTAAATGGTACTAAAATCACTTTTATCAATTAACAATTTTAAACACTATCTCCTCAGGACAATCAATATTCAAAATGTGCCGGGATGTTAGCAAGCCTCACAGCTCCTTATCCATTCAATGTTCATGCAGTTTGGGTGTCACATTAATATAACAAGTGTTAATATATTTGAAGAAAATGACCATGGTTAACAAAGATGACAGTTTATTGGCAAGAAATGTTCAATATTGAATTGCTGTATTCAAATGATATCTAGGGGCCAGACCCTCAACTAGTGAAGACAACAGTGAGTTTCTACAAAAGGGATCTCCATGACATACAGAGAGAGGATATTCTTTTTTCTGTGTCAGGTAGATTGGGCTTCATTCTGGGAAGATCTGAAAGATACTAATTAAAATACTTCACTGTATTGGTTTGATTCCCTGCCCTCCTCAAGGAACTCCCAAAAGCTAATGTCACTGCTCTTCCAGGATTTTCAGGAATTTAAAATATTACTGGCAGTATGTTCCAAATGAGCAACACCATCAATGTTCAGTAGTCCCTACAGCCCCTGTGCTCAATTTGTGGCAAGGGCGCTGGCCTCATATTGGAAATGTAGTTGCAATTTCTCCTGTTATTTTGGCTCTTTTTTTAATCTGACTGCAGAGCACTCTCATATATATTCTTAGCATCTCTTTTTCCTGAGACCTAAACTTTGTTCCTGCCTTGTAAACTCACAGGAGAGAAGTAAATATGGGCCAAGGGCTGTAACAGCTCTGTGCCAATCTGAATTCTGAAAATCATAAGCCAGATGACCTCTCTGGAGTCCTAGCTCTGTAGGCTAGTGCATTTTGATGGCAGACAAAGACTAAACCCACCACCTGTACCAATCCCCTTAAGCACACGGACCATCTTTCCTCCTATCTGTGTCAAACAGCCTTTGTGTTTCATCCACTCCATGGTGCTGATTAGGAAAAAAATAAAAATTAAAAAGATACAGTCAAATGACTAAAGAAGGGCTTTGGGACATATTCATAAAAATCATGTGAAGGCTTCATACATCTGACTTCATGAAAGCAGGAGGTATAGTTGCTTGTAACTATAAAGCACATCACACATCTGCTAGCAAATAATACTGACTGTAGGGCTACACTTGCTGTCCTAGGCAAGAGTCGCCTTGTTGCCCTCAAAGAAAAGGGAAAAGGAGGAACTCCTGGGAAAGAAAGCTCTTAGAAGGCCATTCAAGCTGTACTGGTACTATGAACCTTCCTCTCTTTTCCCCCTTATGCTCTGGTTCCTGGACGTGAGCAGTTACAGGAGGCCCAGGAGAAGTTAATGCTGCTTCTGGAAAAAAAATCAAATCCTAGTGGATTTCTCATTTGAAAGCTGGCAAGTCAGCAGGGTTTGACTGACAGCATATTTGTATTCCTGTCAGAGGAAGCAAAAAGAGCTTTGGGAATCTTAAAGAAAGCAGGAATCTGTACAGTACAGAAAACAAAACTCCTTTGGGTCCCCTAACCTTCTACAGAGAAGCTGTAGAAACATGCTGAGCCTAATTCTGCAGCACTTACTCTCCTATGTTGTAAGTCAAATCTATCAGAGTGCAAGAAAGACAGGCAAGAAAAGTTACACAGACTACTGTCCAGCTTATTTAAGAGCACTGTTATGCTCCTGTGCACCTGGTGCTTTTCTCAAAGGAGAGCAGCACAATCAGGTTGTTGGTCTGTGCAGAATGCAGTGGCTTTTTCCCTATACATACAGCATGGCATAGGGTACTGAAATGACACCCTCCAGGCCTGTTTTCGTTATCTGCAAAGCTGCTCGAGACATTTGCATAAAATTTGCAATATACAAACAACCTTTGTTGAACACTCTGTTCTCTGGAATAGACAGTACATTCTTTCCAGTCCCTGTGAAATCATTTTTGATGTTATAGAAAAAAACATCAGTAAAGCAAACAGTAGTTACAATATGTCAAGTTTTTCCCCCAGAGTCGAGCTTTAAATGTCTACCCAGAACTCTTAAACACATTGAGTTATGAGTATAATAAAACATTTCTCTTATTAAAAGCCCAAATCCATTCCTGGAGTAATCGCAGTAGTATTGAACTAGGGAAGAATTCTCAGTGTGCTTTCATGTATTCCTGACACGCTGTCTGCAATTCTGCTTTTCTGTTTCTTGATTGCAAGAAACCTCTGTATGCTTGGAGATATCACATAAGCATGTATTACTCTTTTCTCTCTTGGTATTTCAAGCTATATCATGAAAACCTAAAAGCAGACTCTCTGTTTGCCCAAAAAAAAGATAAAATAGTTCATAACGAATAAACAGCATGAGCAAAAGATTTTCTAAACATGTCACAAAATGACAAGAAAATAAGTGGGTCGGAAGAGTCTGCAGTAATCTGGCACAGTGAGTCAGCCCCAATATGTGTTTCTGTGGTCCAGTTACCAGGAGAAGAATGCTCTGAGCATTGTCATTCCCGTAAGATCCACAAGTGAGGAGACAGCATGAGTCACCTCTGCCGTGCGCCATCTGGACTGAGGGGGAGCAGGGCAAGGAACCAGACAGGAGACCTCCCATTCAGCTGTACCCTGGCAGGTCTCGGAGGCTGTTGATGATAATGGCAGGCAGGACTTTAAAAAAGAAACATTCTGTACTGGAAACAGAAGCAGCGTTTTTTCTTGTTTCAATAGAAATTGTTCCATAACAACTAATTTTTTCATAGAATCATACAATGGTTAGAGTTTGAAGGGACCTTAAAGATCATCTAGTTCCAACCACCTTGCCATGGGCAGGGACACCTTCCACTAGACCAGGTTGCTCAAAGCCCCATCCAGCCTGGCCTTGAACACCTCCAGGGATGGGGCATCCACAACTTCTCTGGGAAACCTCCTCCAGCGTCTCACCACCCTCACAGTAAAGAATTTCTTCCCAATATCTAATCTAGATCTACCCTCTTCCAGTATAAAACTATTACCCCTTGTCCTATCGCTACACTCCCTCATAAAGAGTCACTCCCTATCTTTCCTGTAGGTGCCCTTTAGGTACTGGAAGGCTGCTGTAATGTCTCCCTGGAGCCTTCTCTTCTCCAGGCTGAACAACCCAACTCTCTCAGCCTGTCTTCATAGGAGACATGTTGCAGCCCCCTGATCATCTTTGTGGCCCTCCTCTGGACCCACTCTAACAGATCCTTGTCCTTCTTGTGCTGGGGGCTCCAGAGCTGGATGCAGTACTCCAGGTGGGGTCTCACCAGAGCGGAGTAGAAGGGCATAATCACCTCCTTGGACCTGCTGGCCATGCTTCTTTGGATGCAGCCCAGGATGCGGTTGCCTTTCTGAGCTGTGAGCGCACATTGCTGGCTCATGTTGAGCTTCTCATCAACCAACACGCCCAAGTCCTTCTCCTCGGGTCTGCTCTCGATCCATTCCCTGCCCAGCCTGTATTTGTGCTTGGGATTGCCCCAACCCACATGCAGGAGCTTGCACTGGGCCTTGTTGAACTTCATGAGGTTGACACAGGCCCACCTCTCAAGACTGTCCAGGTCCCTCTGGATCGCATCCCTTCCCTCCAGCATGTTGACCACACCACACAGCTTGGTGTTGTTGGCAAAATTGCTGAGGGTGCAATCCCACTGTCCACGTTGCCAACACAGATGTTAAACAGCATCAGTCCCAGTACTGACCCCTGAGGAATGCCACTCGTCACTGGTTGCCACTTAGACATCAAGCCATTGACTGCAAGTCTTTGACTGTGGCCATCCAGCCAATTCCTTATCCACCGAGTGGTCCATCAGTCAAATCCGTGTCTCTCCAATTTAGAGACAAGGATGTCATGCGGAACAGCGTCAAATGCTTGGCACAAGTCCAGGTAGATGGCATCTGTTGCTCTTCCCTTACCCACCGATGCTGTAACACTGTTGTAGAAGGCCACCAAATTTGTCAGGCATGATTTGCCCTTCGTGCAGCCATGTTGGCTGTCACCAATCACTTTATTTATTTTCCATATATTTAGTCGTCTTTTCAGCTGAGGAAGAAAACCAAATTCCTTGGTGTAAGATCTAGGTACCATCTAGAGCCATGGATGGAAAAAACCCCAAAATTATAGTAAAAGGCAGAAAGAAAATCACTAAACACTCACCTTAATGGTTAGCCAGAGAAAAAGAGATGGCCAACAAGTTTGTCGAATGCTTAAGATTTGAGAGTAAGAACTACTAATAACAGCTACATAAGCATCAAATATCTTTTTCATTGATTTCAGGATGAGCAAAGCAGTTCAGTGTGTCTACAGAGCTGCTGCCTTTGCTGAATGACTTTCAAAGCTAGAAATAGATCTGTGCTCCCTGTAGCATGTCTGTAAGAGGAGGTCTAAGAGTCTTCCGTTTTCTGTTATTGCATTAAAGTGCTTGAAGTTAAAAAATGAATGTAGAGTGGTTTTATTGGTTTCCTTCCCTCTCTTTCAAGAGGGTTTGCAGGCACTTAGGTTATTTTTAGTTCTGTTTTAATCTATTCCTATCCCAGAAATAAAATGCTTGTAATTGTTGGAGTTTCTGAAGACTTTGACAGAGCCGGTCCAGGAGATGACCTAAGAATCAGATGTCATGCTAAGTCATGAGTTGACATGATTACATGTCTCTGGAGAAGGTCTCAATATAAGGATAAGAAGATCATCTCCTTGGTGGTGTCACCAATGAACATGCTGAACACCAGCCAAGAGCAGCCAGTAGTGATGGAGAAATTTGGATGACAGAAGTTAAGAGCTGTGTAGAAATAAGAGAATTGCTACAGACAGAGATGGTAATGTGTTGTCAAGCTGTAGATTCATTTTAATAAGGGCTGAGGGGGGGAGGAGGGACATCAGTGGAGGCTTTGGGGACTGCAGGTGTTTAAGTCCTTGCCAAAGCTGTGGGAAATCTGGAATGGTGAAAGTATTCTGGGAATAGAAGAAAGCAAGAAGTTTATGTATGCCCCTCATCTACATTTGACTCCATTTTGTCCCTGTCAACTCATCTTAGTTTCTTAAAGCTTCTAATTATAAATCTGTGAAATCACAGGCAACATTTAATGAATATAGCACACGTCTGAGTCATTATGGTGTGTGTTTATCACCTTGTTATTTAGCTCAGCACCTGGTGCTGCTCAGGCTGGAAGACACAGAGCTGGCAATTAAGATAACAGATTGCTGACCAGCCTGCTTGGCAGGTCAGGTTACAAATCAAAAGTCCTATGATTAACTTGAACTATTAAAATAAGTGTGTCTATCTTCTCTCGTTAAAAGTGCCCTCTGATGGAAGAACAGTGGATAGAAGCAC
Organism: Burhinus bistriatus; assembly: GCA_013397275.1. Lineage (NCBI taxonomy): Eukaryota > Metazoa > Chordata > Aves > Charadriiformes > Burhinidae > Burhinus > Burhinus bistriatus. The sequence goes on from VYXH01010789.1 coordinate 295,756, forward strand.
TGGACCGCAACTTGCAAAGTAATGTTGTAATTTAGCTGTCGTTTCAGACAACTGAAGATTGCAGGACTTGAAAATCTCAGTCCCTGGAGGTCATATTTAAGGTATATTTCACAGAAATTCAGAACAGTGTCTAAAGAAGCTGTCTGTATTTCATTCTCACTGACATAGTTAAATTCTCTTGAGCTTGGCCATCTCCTCGACCAGTTACGAAGTTTAACTGTCAACTTCAATAGTAACAAGAAAAGCTTTCCTGGAAATACCCCACTGTGGAGGATAATATTTCTCTACATGGCAAAAACTGACTAAGTTAATTTGTCTAAAAACATACAATAGAGAAGTTAGATTTAAATTCAGAAGTATCTAATCCTATTGCATTAGCATACAGAAGACTGCATGTAAAAGCATAGGGCCAACTTATGTGCATGGTTCATTTAAATTGGTCTGGCAGTTTTATTTTTTGTTATTAGGCAGCAGAAGTAGGAAACTCTAGGTTTGGCTATGTAGTGTCTCCAGCACAATTGGTGATAAACCTCCTTCTTAATTTGACTCCATATTTGACCTTTTCTTATTTTTAAAACCAGAAGAGCAACTATTTGGTATCAAAGACGAAAAGAATATAAAGGTATCTGGTATAAAATTAAACATTGACAGTCAGCCCATTTCAGGACTTTTCAATTCACTGTTGAGTCATGACTGATTTATACTCTCATATTTATAGCAGAAGGCAAGCAAGAGAGACCACTGAAATATCACAGGTCAAGAGTTAGACATTACAGAGCATCCTTGCCTATAGGAATATCAACTGTGCAAAAGGGTGGGCCACAGTACCTGTACTATATATGCATGATGTATTATGAATACATTATCTTGGATACATGGTCTCATGGGAGACAATTCATTCTACCATCCACTCATGCAAACCAGGCCACAGGTAGCTAAGAACTGGGAAATCAAAAGCAGTTTGGGATTAAAGATTATGTTTGTAAATGCAGTGCTAAATTACTGACCTAAAAATGACTAAATCAAAAGATTAAAGACGCCCAGAGCTGCTCCCTCTTCTATTAACAGCAATTTGTGACAAGCACAACATATACTCAATGTAGAAAATACTATTTAAATAAAATTTTCTATTAAATAATTATTTTCTTAGCTGTCCAACAGCGATAAAAATGAAAATTCCTCCTTTTACATTTTTTTCTTTTTTAAGACACAGACATCTCGACTGACAGGTACTAAGTCTACAATTCATTAAATACTTTGCTATGATATGTTTATCATTATACACCACTAAAGAAAAACACTTTTTTTCTGAGCATTTTAACATAGCATTTGTACTGCCACATAGTTGCAAGTGTAATGTTGTATTTTCCTCTGGGGGTGATGGTCTGCTGTCAAACAGTATAAAGGAGATGGCTCTGCAGAGAGATCAAACTGAACAAAGGCATTTTTCTTTCCTCTTTGAGAGCTGATTTGTATTTATACTTTCAGCTTAAAGTGCACCGTCCAGAACTTTGCAATTCTGTCCTGAACTCATGTTCCTGAGGCTTCCAGGCTCCCATCTGAAGAGCTGGGAGACCCTCACCAGAGCTGGAGTTCTACAGTGGGCATGCTGACATCCTTGAGGCTCCCAGATCCACGGCAGTCCCCTAGAAATGCTGTCCCTAATCTCAGAAGCATCAAGCTTTGAGTATCTGACAACTTTCATTACAGAAACCAGGTTGTGCCATTTGCCAGCTTACAGTTTCCTGGTTATTTCCTCAAGGACTCTGCATATTTGCAGGTGAGACACCATTGCAATGTGCTTGGGATGGGAAAGCTGAATGGGGACACACATTCACAGCCACAAAGTAATCCTATCTTGCAGAAGAGCGTGTGCCACATCAGGCTGTATCAATGGGACAGCCATGGCATCCCTCATAAAGCTGGGCTTGGTATTTTCCCTAATGGTACTTTAACTTACAAAGCTGAAAACCTGACATGTATATTTATTGAAAAAAATCTATCATCACACAACTGCCTCCTCTACAGCATCCCAAATTGCATCCTATGTTCCTAGAGCAAGATACAATCAGGAAAAAAAAAAAGGAAGGAATTCACAGTAAGTTATATTGTCTTGTTAAGATTATGGAACTGTGAAGGAAAAGATTTATTAGTCCTTTCCATAAGAAGACAGATCTTATCAGAAAATACTGACAACAGCAGCAATTCTACTCATTAAAAAAAATCTGGTTTTGTTGGTGTTATTTCTTTGCACTATGGTAACAGCTAGGTGCCAAACTCAGAGAAAAGTATTAGATATGGTACATAAAAGTAAACAGTCCTAAGAGAATTCCATGCTTAACCTTAGAGGAGAGAAAATAATAGGGCTTACTATTTAATATCTTATATTGCCTATAGATTAAAAAATTGCCATTCCATATCACCTACATGGCAGAAATAACACTCCCGAGACAGCAATCACAGGTGGAAGCAACTTCCACAGTTTTAGTTCAAGGTCATCCAATATAGCTGGCTTCAAGTTTTGCTTTCCATCTGGAAAGCCAGCAGTATCAGGCACTGGCAGATTTCCCAAGGAGCATGTTTCATGATGACAGTGAGTGCTATTTTATAAGAACTCCATGCCTTTTCTATTCACAGGCATAGGCAGTAACTGTGGGTGATCTCACCTATACTATTAATATTTTCTGGGTCAGAATATGCTAATACATTTTAAAATGCATGAATTTTACACTACAAATTATTTTAAGGTTCAGTTTTGATCTGTTCCTACATCATACAGAGTTCTGACGTTTTGCTGCCTGTCTCCTCTGTCAGCTAAACGGAGCTAACACATGCATTATCCATTTTTACAATCATATATTTCAGCACAGTAGATTTCCATGCCCCCCAGTGATATGAATCCTAAACTGCTTCTGAAGCCACACACAAGTAGCCATAGCAGTAATACATTAAATGTGCAGCGAAGAGGATGCTGCCTGAGCAGCCCCCTTGGCTTTTTGTGTCTGTTATCTCACCAGGAAAGAAAAAAAGGAAGTGGCACAGGAGAATCAGAAAGGGAGAGAGCGTGCACGTTCTGACGTGGTATGTTTGCTTTCCTTAACAGCAAAGACAGATTGAAAATTTACAGTTTGACCCAAAACTCTTTTTATAGAGAACATTTTAAGAAATCAGCTGAAAGAAGCCTGAGAAGCGATTGAGGGGGAATGCTGGCTAGCTACAAACTGATGCTTTTCCATACATATTGTCTCCTTCATATCAATACGTCCTGAGTCCTCAGCTTTTCTGAAAATAAACCCAGAAGAGCTGGAGATAGCATATGATGGCTTTAAGCAATATTTTCATTTCCTGGGCTGGCTGGAGATGGTCACAACAGCTCCTGGCATAATTTTATGAAATTTCACAGTATCAGTAGCATAGAAGGAGAGATGCTACAAACAGCCACAACTGCTACATAACCTTGACATATCCTGAGGAGGTCCATCCTGGGCACTAAGTGAGGCAGGGTCTTGAGACTGAAATAGGATTCGATAAAGCAATTACAGAGCAAATCACAGTACATCTGCTCTGCTGTGACTATGGTTGCCTGAGCTAAAATGTGATTGCACAACGTAAATTGTGGCATTACCTAATTGCAGAAGGCTTGATTTTATAATCTGAAAATTGGCTCCATGTAAACTTTTGGTAATTCTTCATAGCAATCAGGTATTCAACTGGAAATAGTACAGGCTTCCTGGATATGAAGAGTACAGCTGTCTTCAGCTGCTCTCCTTTTCTTTTTAAGGGAGGAAATAACAGCATGGAGCAGAGCAAAGGATAGACTTACAAAAGCTAGTATCTGACTTGCAATTTGCACCAAGATCTGAGAAACATCATGACCTGTTAATTGATTGCTTCAGCTGATTTTGCTTTCTTTAGTTCTTCGTATCGATAAAAAGAAAAACAAGTATTATCAGAAAGCTGGCCTCTTTTAAAGCATACACTACAAGCTGAACTATTTCACTGTGGTATGTAGCATGTAATCCGTTAAAAAGAGAAGAGTTCAGCTGCTTCCCTTGCTTTTCAAATAAAAAAAATTCAGGGGACAGGCTACGAATATGCTGTCACGCATGCAATTTTATTGAGCTTCAGCAAAATTAAAAAGCTGTGTTTTGCAATAAAGAAGCCTCCCAAATTTGAAAATCAGAGATGTCAATTGGAGGTTCCTGTACTGTATGTTTTTGTTTCACTTCAGAGTTCCACAAAGTTACACTGTTTAAATGTATCTTTGTCTTTAGGTGCTTTAGTTTTAATTACTGAAATGAGGTCCCACATTACGTTTAGTACACCAGTAAGGAACTTCCACTTCTACCCGCATGGCAGAGACAAAAGAGTGTACAAAGGACTACAAAGCAGTACAAAGGAGAGAAAAATCACATGGCTTGAAATGGTACGGTTATTTGTGGTCTTGACTTAAAAATTTTTGGTGTTTAATTTTTAAACGGGATAAATCCTGTTTCCAGTGTTCTCACTAAATGGTCACTTTTTCTGTATTTTGGGGAAATTTTTCTTTAACACAGTGATAGGCAGACTACAGAAATATCTATATTTGACTAAGAGCAAACATGGATATTCTCCTTCAACAGTAAATTATTGGTCTGTCAGTAAAAAACATATGTATTGCTCTGTGGGCCTGGGGACAGTACATGATTTACGGGCCTGGTATAGAGATAGGAACAAATTGCAACACCTTCTTAAAGATAACTTCTGAATTTTAAAATAATTTTGATGGATATTAGTACATATCTGACTTGTCCACCAGTCCGGAATGATGCAATTTCTGGATGCTGTCAGTAGACATCTGCCAGACAGTTTAACGTTCAGAGCTGTGCCCTGTAAACTGCACTGAGGTCAGGTTTGGACCGGGGTACGTGGCCTTCTTGGATGCTATACTTGGGGTGACCTGAGCAGCGAGTGCTTTTATTGAAGGACAGGTAGAGGACACATACATTTAACAGCCCTGCATCCAAATATCCCCTGGTTTCCACGGAGTCCTCCTGGGACAGACTCAACAGTGCTCCATTGCCTCCCACCAGAGTCAGGGGCACTGGAGGTGGTCACTAGAAAAACAGTTTTTTGAGGGCCTTTTCTGGTAGCCAATGGCCCTCAATGCCACACAGCCCAGAAGACAGTGAGGGGAGCACACAGAGTTTGTGAGGAAGGAAAAAAATTCCTCAAAGCTGTTGCAAGAGGAAGGTGGGTGTCAGGGAAAGGGTCACTGCAGTGGCCCTACAGACATGGCAGCCATTTTGTATTGCATGGTTGAGCTGCCACAGAATGGTGGCCATTTTGTCTCATGCAGCTGCAGAGCTCATTTCACCTGTGAGGGCAAGCAGTTAGGACTGCCTTGTATGGCTCTGCAGTGGAAGGACCCCTATGAAGGGCTCCCTCTAAACTTTAAAAATAAAGCGTGCCCCTTATTAAAGGAATTTTTGCTGCCCTTTCCCTTCTTTAACCAGAATCTTAAACCTGCAGGCAGGTGAGGTTTCTTCTCTGGTGACTGACTTCAGTATCATGTGAGTTACTGTTGCTGAATGGGTGTCTGTATTGCTTTCTAAAGGTGGAAAATTTCTTCGTGAGGAGATTAACCTTTCTGTTGATGGCCCATAGTGAAGACTGCGAGTAATTTTAATATCCAGTACAGCACAAAGCAACTTGCTTATTCACAGTGTGACTGTTGAAAAGGGGGGGGGGGATTAATAAACTAAAAAACTAAGCTTTGATGTTTTAACTCAATACTTAATCACAGAAATGTATGTGAATTTTGTGAAAATATAATTTAAATTTTCCTCACTTCAATTTTGAAAACTGAAAATATGGGTCTGTTGAACTCATAGTATGTTTGATAGACACAGGCTAATGGATGAGACACACAGCCTGCTTGGATATGTATGAGAAAAAAAACCCACATACAGTTTTGTATGGTTTTTGAATACTACTCGGTACAAATTTTTAAGTCTAATGCTATTAAGTCCTTTTATTTTTGAGTTTAAACTCACTGCCTGATTCTCAAATACTTTAGGACTTGCTTTGAAATAATAATGTTGATTAAGTATCTATCTGGCTTTTATTTCTTCACCATCCCACTCTTTCTTTCACCCCTACAGGGTGACTCTTCTAAAGCTTTTAGTGATGATGAACTGTTCAGTAAAGATTTTATTTAGATACTGAAGTGTTACCAACTGTGAATACTGTAATGTAACATTTGTGTAGTGACGTAGGAGCAAGATACTTCCTTTTATCCCTTTTGTTGTCCTACAGACTTCATTAGTCATTAGTGTTACTTGTTTAGTGGAGAGAGGGAATATGGACCTCATAGTATTACTATGTTAAAAATAAGGCCTCGATGCCTTGACTTTCAAAGCAAGGAAAGCTGTCTGTATGTTTTGCTAGAGACTCACTCACGTAGAGTTCATGGCACTTGATGGCAGACACACGCTGTACAGATCACAGCTAAGGAACTGCCTGAAAGAATACTACATTATCGATGATCTCACATATCAGCAGGAAAAGTTTTTAGTGGTTCACACACAGAAGCGTGAAAAATGCAAACCAACTCCAGGTCTGCTGAGCATCCAGACCTTGCTAGGTTTTTTTTAAGTTGGGTTTGGTTTTTGTTGTTTTTTTTTTTTTTTTTTTTGTACTGGTTGATATGCTAACCTATAGTAGTTCTCTGCCAAATGCCCTTATTTTATGGCTACTGCATTTGTTTGGGAAGTATGCTGAGATAACGGTTAAAGGCAACACCGTGTTGTTGCAGAGCTGTTTCAAATATCAGTAATGGTGAGTTTTATTATTATCCCATCTTGATCTTTTTTGTGCATCTTCTTCAAGGAAGACAGTAATTTCAATGAGCAGGCTTAGAGCAAGTTCCTTCCATGGATTAAACCTGCATCGCTCTGACAGGGGAAGAGCTTGCTCTGATTTCCACCAGCAACAGGTCTAGCTTGCAGTGTTTTGTTTTCTTATTCTTGAGTGTGAATATTGTTAAAAATACAGTGTCTGTGCCATGTAGAGTTGTGGCAGTTGCTGGTGTGTGTAAGTAAAGCTGACAGGCTGTATGCCTCTAACAGGAGGGAGCCATGGCCACCATTAGGGCTGGTGATACGCTCAGAGCACAAACTCTCTAGCTTCTTTCCTTTATTTTTATGGGGTTTGGTTTTGGGTTTTTTTTAAGCACAGCTACAATGTACTTTGTCCTAGTTTTAGGATCTGGCTACGTGTGAGTAAAAGATAGTCATAGAGGAAGACAGTGAGGAGAATGAACTATTACTTTTAAAAACGTAGCTAGAGATGTAAGCTGTGGCTGGATGTGTAAGTGATGCGGAATTATTTCATCCTGTTTGTGCTTTTATAAGAACTAAAAAAAGCCCAATTTAACTAAAGAGAATTTCTACTCTGTTGCTGACAGCATGAGGGGGGGGAAAACAGAGAATACAAACATACCACACATTTTCTCCATTACTGTATTTATGTTTTCTCCTTTTGTTATAATTGAACAAAAAGCTAAAGCAGGTACAAATAAAAAGATTTGGTTCCCATTAAAGCTGGTCTTGAACTCAGTGGTGTGAGCATAGGTGTAGTAATGCTAGTTAGCAGCCATGAGTTCAAAGTCAAGTCTGCCTTAAACCTGTCTGAGATGGCTCAGTTACACGCAGTTGGTTGTATAGGTCATTCATAGGGAAATCTAGTCCTGTCAGAAGAAAACAATTACTAAAATTCATGACCTACAGATAGACTTCTGGTCTTGGCACACAGACAATGCATTACTTCCGGAAACAGCTGAACAAAATTAAATATGGCCACATAGAAAGTCTTCCACAACATATCTATGAATGACAGTTTATGTAATTTGCTTAGTTAAACAGATACAAGACTTAGACCACTGAAGTAACTATGTATTGTGCTCAGCAAGAGGTCACTAAAAGACGTTTGTCACTGAAGACAAACACAACTGAGCCCCTCTGTCAGTGTAAACTATCCAGAATGAAAGGCAGTAAAGAACAGGTACTGCTATATTACTTGGGCATGACTAGCAACATGCTTCTCACTTGCCAGGAATAAAATGTAAAAACGTTTTAAAAAATGAGACAAAGTCAGACAATTTTTTGGACTCCTAAAAGGATGTTCTAATTCTGGAGGCCTTTGTGAGTGAGAGAGGCTGCTTTTTCTTTCACACTTGATGAGCTAGTATGAACAACCTGCTTGTTGTAAATGGGCTTAGAAAGATGGGAAGCCTACACGGGGCTTGAAAAATCCTCATCAGTGCAGTCTTGGTTTGCAAGTACAGTCCTAGTGCAGAGACAGATGCTATCTCACCATTTCATTCAGTGACGTTAACAAACTGAAGGTAACTGTCTCAAGGATTAATAAGCAGTGTCACGATATTCTGCCACAGAGAAGGGAGCAGTCGGGCTAGAAAGCTGTGTGAATATCCCTGGAAAAGTGGTCATCTTGGCCTGCTGCTGCTGAAGGAATGAGAGGGTCTGTGGCAGTGGCACAGACCTCGGTCCCTCTTGCTGAAGACAGTGGCAGCAGCAACAAACTTGGCTTTCTATGACTTAGAAAAGATAAAAAAGTGGGGCCATTTCTGGCAATTGCTGCCTCTGTCACCTGCCTGCTTTGCTAATACCTAGGGCCAAACCTAGTGCAGACTTTGATGCTCAGAAGAGCTTTCCTCACTCAGCCAATGAATGGCTGGGAAGTGCTCTTGGGTAGCTCTAGGCAGAGTGTGTTTGGATGATATCTAATGCAGGAAGAGTACTGTTGCACAGTATGAATGTCAGTTATATTTCCTTTTCAAAAAGCAAGCTCCTCTGTGTTCAATTCTTCACTCAAGCGCCTGCTAGGCAATACAGAATAAAGAGTGTGATGAGTGTGAGCATGGGGGAAATGAAAAGAACAGACTGGATATAAGAACAAACAGAACAAGTGAAGAACACGCAAAAGGATGACAAGCACATGTCCGCCATGGCTCTCATTCACTGGGACAAGTTTATTTCAGTGCTTTGTTTGATACAGAAAATGTCAAGAGAAGTGCAGGGTTCAGTGGTGAGGCTTCTTCCAGATTAAATTTCTGTATGAACCAATAACCAGTAGTTATTTGACTACCAGGAGCAGGTGTGACAAAACCTTTCCTGTTTACTTTATTTGTAGCACTACAGCATTATTAAAGGTCAGTGCCACTGTTACCAGTCCTTATTTCCAAAGGTGTCTAAGCAGTGATTCTGGGCTGAAGCCTTCTGGGATAACACTCAAAAGACGGATGTCTGTGCTGTTTGAGGGTGAGGCTTTCAACTTCTGGATGCACAAGTCAGGGCACTGAAATTAACCTCCAGGTGTAAGGGTTAAAGTACCAATCCATTCTTTGTACTTTAAAGGGAGAAGAAGGCAAGTGAGTTTTTTCAGGCTACTGCAGCTTCATTAGTGCCAAGGGTCTCGGTTCAGAAGCTTTTAGGTCTACTGAGGTTCTTGGTCTGTCAGAAAGGCATTAGTTTCTGACCTCAGATACTCACAGACAGATGCGACTTCAAAATAATATATTCCTTATTAATAAGTCTTGTTCTTCTAAATTCAGTGATTTAGGAATATAAACCCTATTGATTTCATCATCAGAACTAGATTAATATTCATTAACCTTCAGTGAGGTTCCTATGCCTGACCCTTTTGGAAGTTTTGAAAATCTCTCTTAGGGTTTTGCTATTTAATTTGATACATCAAAATGTGTTTTGTGTTCATAACTTAATGGCTTCCATTTAACAAATGTCAAATCTTAGCTGCTATTAGTCCAGAACACAGTGTGCTCTCTTGAGACATGAACTGTCTAAGACCACTAAGGACGTGAGGAATAAAGCCTGAAATAGGTTAGACTGTGGAAGCTCCAAATCCCCTACCTGTTGATATTTTCTTCAGACAAATATCCTTCCCAATAAAGACTGAAGTCAGGTATAAAAATATGCTCTGTAGACACATACTAAAGTTTCCTTTTGTAAGTAATAGATCCCTTTTATGTCTTCTGCAAATCATGCTGAATAAAAAAGGTAATTTCCTTTGCAACTACAAAAAACATTTCCCAATGGCATTTTCAAGCATCCACCTAACTGGGATGGTCTTTATCTTTCTTCCTTTTAAAATGTCAAGCAGATAAAAGTCTTCTAAATAGCGTTCCTTCTTATTTTGATTAATTTTGCATAGTGTTTTCCCAGAAGTATTGATACTTACATAAATCTGAGTTCTGATTCTCTTCTGACTAAGACTTCCCGAAGTCTCTGGATCTTTGCCATCTCAAGCTCAATTTCCTCAGGCATCATTGTTGTTTCAGCCATTGAAATGATGTCAAGTTGATCTGTGTGTGAAAGCAGAGAAAATCAATTAAGCTAGTCAAACTATCTTAATGTCTTTTTTTTAGGAATGTAAATTTAATCACAGAGCTATCTGACTATGGGGTAATTAATGCAAGTAGTAAAGAATATTCTAGCTGAATGCTACATTGACTGGTTTCTCTATTGTTTTCCTTATCACTTTCAGTGTAACCATTTTGAAGTGAAAGAATCCCTAAGCCACAGTGACATTCACTAGTCGCAATCCATCTACCTCTAAGGAATCCCAGCCCAGTACATAACTATAGCTACTGTCCTTAATTAATAGAACTACAAACTTTGAAAAAACAGTCACAGGCTGCTAGAAAACTCTCTCAAAGCAATTACTAGAAACTCTGAAGAGTCCCATCTTGGCACAAGTGCAGGCAACGTAAACTCATAAAGGTTTCCCATGTTTAATTCTTGTAACTCTTCATGCCATTCCACCATCTCAGCTTAACTAAAAGGTAAAGCCCAGACCCACTAAAGAGGAGCCAAGGATGTGATTAGAAATGACATTGGGTCTAATCATTCGAGGGGCTGAGTGTTTCCCACGAGGGCATTGAAATCAGTTGAGGAGACAAACAGCACTTTGTAGTCATTACTTGGCAACTGGTAAGGCCAGGGTCCTTCTATGATTATTTCTCTACAATTGATGTATTACCTCTTTTAATCCAGAGAGAAACAGGACTACGAACTGTGTTCACTCAAGGTAGAAGAAACCAATTTATAGAAGGTGGATTTGGGAAGGAGCAACTTGGCCTCTGGAAAACCTTATTCCAAGGGTTCACCATACTTGTCCTTCATTTTGAACAAGAATTTAGAGACTAAAAAATAGAGTGCCTGCATGTTTTGGTACCCGAATGGAGACATATTCCTGAAAGCAGGCCTGGTTTAGATGTATTGGTTTAAAAAAGCAAAATGGAGAGGTCAAAATGTACTCAGCATGATTATGCAGAAAACAGGAGACAAAAAGCATCAGAAAAAAAGCTGTTCAATTAATTAAGAGGAGACAAATTCTGAAGTCCCTCATGACAGACTAAGCACAAACAGTTGAGAAGAATTTCTGACAGAAACTTGGAGTGGGAATAATACTACAAAATCTCAACAAACACAGGCACTGCATGAGCTTAGTTTATAAAGACCTGTTCTCCCAAAATGGAAGTAAAGAAATTCTATAGGATATAAAGAAAATATATTTTCATTATATATAAAAATATATGATACATATATATATAAAAGCTAGTATTATCTGCAAGTTTTGGCTTCACTTCATAATGAAGAAAGTGAGCAAATAAATATTAAAAATCACTTTTTTTTTTCAAGATAACAGAATCTTGAGGAAAAAAAGTGACACAGATTTTGAAATGTCTCTCTTGAGAGAACAACCGTTTCTCAGTAGTTGTTTTTAAAACTCAAATTGCAAAACTGATTGGTAAAGTAAGGCTATCTTGTGCATTTGAACACACAACTGCTGCCTGTAGAAGGTGGATTTTCCTATTAGAAATCATTGTGTTTGTTGGGGTACATTTAGTTGAGGTGTAGCCTAGATGTCCTAAGAATTGTTGTTCCAGCTCTGTCATCAATGGCGAGCATCACAGTGTAAAGCACATGAGTTTTCTGAAATCCCAGCCACTTAGATGTGAAATAGAATCTAAAAACCTTGGAAATTCTAGATCTGTTTGGGGAAGGTTGAACACCATTGAAAATGGCATAGGGACTATATCCAGCCCGACCCTTTCCCTCCCCTCACACCCTTATCTGGGTGTGTGGGAATGAGGAATGATAGTAAAGTCTTGAATTTAGCAGCAGAGTACCTAACATGCTGTGCTACAACTAACAGATGGGCAAAATGACAATTCAATATTCACTAGATGTTTATCAGATATCAGTCAAAAGAAACTAGAACAAAGATTCTCTAAGTATAGTTTTGCCTCTTCTTGCTTTTTGGAGTTGTGGAGTTATTTTAACTGCTTGCAGCATAATTGGCTTCGGTGCAATTTTATTTTCCAAAAATATTAAGCAGGAGATAGGAAGTTATTCTGATGCTATTCTGATGAATTAAGGCCAATAATACTGGTAATTAGAAAGATAAGCCACAAATATATTACACATACATACATATTTTAAAATTAGTTCTCAAGAGCTCACAAAACTGGGGGGGAAAAGTAACTAACTTATTTCCACTCTGCAACTGTAGCTGTAAATGCTCCAGTGTTGCCCCTTGGATCAGATCAGCTATCATAGTGTGACTTCAATAATTCAGGAGGGGAATCATGAACAAGCCCTGAGTACGTGCTTAGAGCCAACATAAGAATTAGTGTGACAAGCAGTAGTCTAGTCTGACCTCATGTAGAACAGTCACAGATTCTCCTTCACATCCCACTCAAAATGTGCTTGAACCAGAGAAAATATTTTTGAAAGCTATCCAAAATTACGCAATGTTTTCAAAAGAATCAAAAATGTAAGCAAGGCACCACAAGTTTGAAAGTGGAGGAAAATAAATATAGGAGCCATAAGATAGTAGTTTGCAACTTGTCTGCAAACTTAGACATGTAGCTAGAATAACAGAGAGATATAAGGAGTGGTTTAGTTTATCTTCATAGCATCACATGTCCTGTGAACATACTGTAAGGTAATTAATTCTTATGAAGATCTCAAACTGGAAGGATTGGCTAGAGCTGGATTAAGGAAACTTTGAGAGGAGAAAACAGACTGGGCAGTTGAAATAGGAAGAAATTTGAAGGTGAGGATACAGAGAACCAAGGATGGAGACACTGTGATGGTGAAATAGGTTAAGAGCCAATTCTAGAGGGGTAGGCATGGTCTTCCAAGGAGAAGGAGATGAAGTCAATCCATACTTTATGCATGTTCACCTGTGCACTATTATGTAACAATATCATTTTTACATCGAATCTCCAGCTTGTCTAAATCTCCCTTCCTAACAGGTAAAGACTAAGCGAGCTCCTTTGACATCTGCCAGTTCCCTTTATATGGGTGAGTCCATAGGTATCATAGACCCAACACAGCTGCAATATACCACCCACTTTGGCCCCCTCTGAAAAGTATGCATTTTTAAGGCAGGCTTTGAGGGAAAAGGCAATATCAGAACACTGTATTTCCAGAAATCCTGAAGCAGTAGAGCACAGGTGTGAGGACACTCTGGAAATACAAGCCTCTGAAGAGGCCGCAGGTCAAGACTCCTACCTCACACCTTCACCATTGTGATCCTCACAAATCACCAACCTGAATTTCTCTTCTAATATCCTGGATAATTGTTTGGCCTACCTGGCAGCAGCTATGCTGAAGGATAATTGTTTTTCATGAAATAGTTTGACCTCTTGGGATGTAAACCACTTGGGAAAGAATATGTTAACATTATTAAGCCTTTGAGTAAAGCTCTAGGTCTGTCCCAGTGATGACTGACACCTTTAGTGCTTTGAGACTTGATTCTGAACAGCTTCACACACAAGTCTCTCACCTTTTCATAAAAGAAAGAAGAAACGTTTCATTTTATTTAAAGCAGGCATGCATCAGTCAACTATTTTTTAGCATATATTGTTATTAAGCTCTGTTTCTGGTAATGAGTCAAAATTCATAAAGCAAAAGCGGAGACAACACTGAGATTAGTCACAGCCAGTGACAGGATGAAACTATTTTGTCTGCTCTGCAATCTCGAGGATAATTTTCAGTGATAAAGAAGCAAGTAAAATATTATTACTGTATGCACAAAAAGATATTAGGATGAAAATAATTGCTATAAAGAAACAGAATTATCAAGCTATTACGTATAATGAGAGGGACTGAAGAGGTAAACCTGAAGCTATTTATGCATATTTTTGCTTCACTTTAAATGCAGACTGGCATAGTTAAACTGGGTATTAACTTAATGATCACATTTCATCCTCGGTGTGCCAGCCAGAAATGCAACATTAGCCACCTGTGACGAAAAGCAACAAAAAAATAAAATGCCTATTAAGTCAATAAGCGCAAAGAAAACTTTAAAAGAAGCCCGAAGTGATACAATAAGAAATGGGAGAATGCATTATACCTGGTGTCAATAGTTTCATACAAATTGGCAAGGAATGCTGTAAGGAAAAAGTAATTAGCAGCAAAAATCCTGCTGCTGTCACTTGATGCAAGCGTATTGTTCACTAAGAAGCTCATTGTGCTCTACAACCATTAGCTGGTTTGATTCTAATTTGGCAGTTTTGTTATCACCTTTGTAAAAGGAAGTCATGGAGAAGGTGAGGTGTATCAGTAACACAAAGGGTCCCAAACCTATGCTGTAGGAACACAAAACTATGCCGTTGTTATTCTGGTGGTATCCACATACTGAACAGCAATCAGACCTCTACTCCGTGTACACCTAAAGCAGTACGCAGGCAATTTGCAGTCCAGAGGCAGTAAAAGCTGAGTGATGAGTTGCTTACGGATACATACCAAGTCTGTGGCAGAGCCAGTACAAGGTCTGCTGGATCACGGTGTCTCTTCAGGACATTGTTTATCCTTTTCCTTGCTTGTGAACCTGTTGCTGTTGGAAACTATCAGTTGCTCACCCTTGAAGAGTCATCTCAGTCATTTAGCAACAGAAGAGCTCCAGCACAGGTAAGGGTAATGGCTCAGCTACTCTGCCACTTTTTTCATCTTCGACATGGATGAACCATCTTAAATGAGATTCTGTGTTTTTTCAAACTATGACTGCTGAGAGCTCTTTAAAGGAGCTGCATGGCTTCTCTAATGTGGACACCACTCAGCAACAAACCTGGCTGTTCAGCCCACTCAATTACAGTGCTTCAGTTGAAAATTATTTTAAGTCATTGTTTTCCTGGATTGGGTTTAATCTAAGCAATTTGAGGCCTATTTCCACTCCCTTAAATTGTCCAATAATAAGGTAATACTTGTCAAAATACTGTTAATGGTTCAATTTTGTTCCAAATCTGGGTCGGTAGTTTTGGAGCTTTCTCAAGAATTCCATGAAATTCTCAATCCTTTTTCACTCAAGTATATTAAATGCTAATAGAGCACGGTGCAGCAAGTGCACTCTTAATGCTGTTTCAGGTATCAAAATCAAGACTTTCAAGACCACTATTAGTTGATGAGCCAAAGCAGAAGTAAGCAGGAGGCACAGGTTAGAGACAGATGAAGAGAGAACCAGACGGTGCAACTTAAAAACAGCACACTTGGTGGCAAGTGAAATAGTTGCATAATGCAGAAAAATAGTTATAATACAAAATATTCCAGACAAAAAATGTTCATGTGAAAAGAGTCAGATGATTCCTGTAGTTTGTCACTAGCTTGTCACCTGGAGGCATGAACGAGTAGTCTTGTAGCCAGGCCTTTTACTATACCTTTTACTGTTGCCTCAAATGTATTCAGAGGCCCAGAGCTGGTTGGTTTTTTCCTCTTTGATTTAACCCATTTGGAGCTGGATGCAGTGGCCAATAACTATCCTGTGCAGAAAAAACCCCTACATCTAATTGCTTATTCCTAATCTAGCCTGCTGCAGCATTCTATTACTGTGAATCCTAACAATGATTACATTTGGCATATGTGTGGAATGGTATTTATTCAATGTTTTATGCTGGAATTACCATATAAATATAGCTAATAGCTAAACACAATACAAACAGCTGCAATGCATTTTGTTCCTGGCTTCTCTAACAGGCAGGCAACATTGTGCAATTTAAAATGAGTAGACTGGGGGAAAAGGGGAAGGTGGCATAGGATAGTACCAGTGTGGAAGTGACCTGACTGTCATGGTGCCAAGCACATCCCACCACTCCTGCTGGTTTGACTGCCTGGGCTCAGGGCTGGTTTGGTCATGGTACAGGTGTCTGGCTTTGAGAAGCCTTAGCAGAGGCTCTCCCTCCTTTCCCCTCCCGTTTGCTCAGAAGTACACTTTAAGCTGAGACTCTGGCCCTTGGCCCTTTCTCCCCCTGCGAGGACCCAGACTTGACTTCCCACTTGACCTTGGGCCTGCCTTGTACTAGGGGTTTGCCTGGAGATCTGGACTGGGGCTGACGATGGTTGTTGTCACCAGACCTGCTCTGCTTTCCTAGCTCAGGTACCATTAGGCTGCACCCTTGCCAGTGAGGACACTGTCCCTGCTCCTGCCTGCCTTGTTATGACTCAGCACAGGGCTTGCCCACTCTTTCGGAGCTGCCAGCCCTTCTTGTACTCAACACTGAACCTCCACCTACAGTCATTAAAGGAAATACTCCTCATGACTGCAGTGAACCTTGGACAAAGGCTCACTTCACCAGTTTCCCTTTCTTACGTTCGGTGATTTCTGGAGAAAATCCAAAGGAATCTGCATATATAAATATAAACTGTGGGAACTAGTACCAAATCACTGCACGTTTCACACAGCTGTGCAAAGGCATGTTACCTTCTTCTAAGTGCATTACATAACTCAGTGCTTCATATTGTCTCCTTCCATGAACAATGTTATGAATACTTCCGTACTGCCTCTAAGTCCCAATGCCTCTAAGACGGAGGCTGCTCCACATGCATCCTAGTAATCAGTCCTCATCCTGCTGCAAAGTACAGTCCATTTCAGTGCATTATGTTAGAAAATGCTGTCTCCTCCTCTTCTCCCTCAAGGTAATCTCTTCCCGCTGCTTGTCAATGGGCCTTCCTGTCTCATCTCTTGCACTGAAAACAGACTGGTGATGACAGCCAATTTAGTAAAAGTTGGAGTCGTGCTGCTGGTTGTATTAGGCCTCGGTAACCAGCTAATGGGCTACACTGAGGCAACAGGAATGCACGTACTTGACGAGTTTTAACACTGAGGAAAAAGTAACCTCTGAAGACAATAGTAGTGTCCAGAGGCTATTACTGGAGGAGCAAAAAACCTAATGTTCTACTCCTCTTAGATGTGCTAAAGTTCTCAGAATCACTTTGCTTCCGCTGCCATCCATAGCACTGAATACTGGAGATGCCACAGTTGAATTCTGCTTCTAGCAGGAAGCTGAATTTTTTTTCTTCTCTTACTGTGCCTGTTACAGCTTTCAAATCCCTATTAATACTTCTCCATCGGTTGAGCAATACAGTTATTTATTTTGGAATCACTGGCATGTAAAGCCATGAAATGCACTCTGAGCTGACACAAACTGCGCACATATCCTTCACAAGTGGTTAGATGTGCTTTGTCCCTGAAAGTAACAGTGGCCTGAAACTTTCTGACTAAACTGAGTCTGCTAGAAAATGCCAGAGAAGTGGCATTCAGAGTATTTGAGGGATAACATCTTGGATTCAGTACGTTTACTATGAAGTCAAAAGAAATGCTTCTGTGCAAAGAGCCTGGCTTCCTATCAGTGCATGAGGATCCAGAGCGGCCTTGCAGTTCTGGAGATGTTAAATTCTCCATAAAACCGTGGAAGCAGAAGTTTCAACTGCAATGCAGCTCCCAGGTGCGCAGGAGGTAGTCTTGGAGCCCTGAAATACTGGCTTAAACTAGGCATCAAAGCTTCCAATATTTTTGCCAGACAGCAGGGCACCTAGAAATCCCAAAGCTGTTTTTTCACATGCTCCATGTCTCAGGGTAAACCTCTAGGCTGGTTGATTCCCCTTACAGCTTGGCTTTGCAACAGGCAGCTGTGAAATCTGGCAGCTCTAGGGAACACCTTTGGCAGCAAGAAACCAGAGGTGTATATTGAAAGCTGATTAAATGTCAGGATCTCGGGGAATGTCACAATCACCAAATATCCACGCTTCTGAACAGTCATTTGGAGAAGCACAAAAAGAAGATTGTGGTGCACCTATGCTTCCAGGAAACCTGAAATACAAAGCACCAGCCACCTCAGCTCTGTACTGTGCTGTGTAAAGATCACTTATGTTCTGAGATAAACTGCTAGACTTGAGCTATCCATTCACATCTGCGGTCCATTCAGCAGCTCCTCAGTCAAGAGATCAGAATTTCATGGCTGTGGAGAGACAGTCTGGTAAAACCTGTAGAGAAGCACATCTCTCTGAGATGATCAAAATGAATTATCACGCATTTAATTTAGCCATTTGTGGGAGAAGAGGAAATCTTTCTTTCATAGTAATGGTTAGAATCACTGAGAAAAGGTTTTGTTTCAAATTTTGCTGAATTAATTTGTTGGATTAATTTGCTGAATTAATCAACCTTTGGAAGAAGTCATATACGGATACTAAGATTATTTCTTTTGCTCTATTCATCCACCTCTTCTCATTCGGTATTTGACCACCTCTCAGTCTTGTTTAGTATACAACATTGAATAGCAAAGATAATCTGTTTCTGTAATACATGAAATTACTCCTTCCTGTTTTCTAATAATAGGCTACCATGACTTATGAGTATGTGCAGTTTGATGCATACCTGGAATCTGTTGCAACTTGTATGTATTTTCTGCCATCTTTGAACAGTCTGATCAGCATTCACTAAGCACATGTAAATAACTTCAAAATGATAAACAAAACAAAACTTGGAGTTTTCTTTTATGCAGAAATCTTAGCAGTAAGCCCTACACACATAGACCCTGTAGGGGAAAAAACAGCCAGGTTGAGGGGACAGGAAAATGTGAATTTGTCTTGTGGAGATGATTAGCTCTGCAGGTCTGTCTCCTAATCCAAGATTCACTTCAGTGAAAGGAGCCTTTCACTTCAGCCTGGCTTTTTTCCCCCCTTTCTTTTTTTTTTCCTCATGTGTCATATAAAACTTGCCCTTCCAGGCATGCAGCTATTTTTGCCTTTGAAGGAGAAGAATAAGTTTGAAAGAGTCTTGGAAGTACAGACTTGGCTTTTCAGAAATCTGCAGAAATCTGTTGGTATTCTCTAAAACTGACCAACAACCTGATGAATTTTGTGGAGCCGGGCTGTGACATGCTAGCCTTTGGTCAATGCTGAGGGAAAAAAGAACGCCAGGAAAAAAGCAAAATAGTAAGACAGAACTGACATTCATAATTTTGCTGAATTCAACAGAATTTGAATGAGCCTTTGAACCAACACATGGTAACAAAAAAACCCCTATTGCTAAAAACTACCACAGATCATTTTGTTTGCCATATTGTTTCCTTCCAAGGTCATCTGATGTGACTGGAGATGGCTCTGTTCAAACAGTCAGCTGTGGTCTGAGTGCAATAGCACAATTATAACATTGGGATTTGTTTTGTCCAGGTCATGAACACTCTGTTTTGTTTTTTTTAATTATCACAGTTGATTTACAGTCTAGACATATTACAACCTGAGTTTCCACCTCAAAAATATCTCACTCACACTCTACCATATGACCCCATTTTAAAATCAGGTAAGCAGGGAATATAAAAAGCAGTGTGTGCAATTGCCTGCTGCACTTCCAGAATCACTGCCCTGTCTGTTCCATATCGAAGAGCCTCTTGTTATAAAAAGATTCTTTTAGTTCCTTATCCTGTACGTTCTTGTTCGTATCTTCAAGCTTTGACCTTTTTTTTTTTTTTTTTTTTTTTTTTTTTGCCCCTCTTTTCCTGCATTTAACACACTAGTTAATCCTANCTTTGCAAAAAGCCTGTTGGCAGCAGTCTATTCTTTTCCATTTCAGGCTTTTATACACTGTGGTCTCACTGAGATTTCTCTTGAAATATAAACGCGAGATTCACAGTGTTGAATATTAACTCTTTCCTCTAAACTCTAAAAGTCCTCTTGGTTTCTATGGTATCAAACTCAAAGTATTGCACACAAGGACTTCTTTCACATCTGATGTAAGAAAGTGTCTGTACCTGCCCAGTGCCCAAATGAGATTCTTAGTTGCTTTGCATGTTTTATGCTGTACTTCTGTAGATCAAGTAGTATTGCACTGAAGAAAGGCTGGTTTAAAAACTGAACCTGAAAGAGATCCTGCTTTGAGTTTTCTAATTTAACGACATATTCCCAAGCAGAAATAGACATTCAGTTAGTAAAAGTGATTGCTAATTAAGGATGCTCTTCAGTACTTTGCTAACTAGAAGTTTTATGGTTCCAATTTTCTAATTTAGGGACCATTTTCTGCCTTTGTTCTCTATTTAAAGGTATATATCAGCGCAAGTCCATAATGATAAGATCTATAAAGATCTTGCCTCTCAAAAAAAGCATCAATTAAATTGTCTTGTTTGTTATCCTGAGAAATTTATAAGCAGTAATTATTCTTGGCTTTGTCTTCTGTCAATTTATGACAGTTCCAATTTCCTAAGTGCGTAATTATGTAACCCTTTAATCTTACACTTCCCCCGGGAAAAAGATCTCCCTAGTCTTAAGAAACTGCTCTGTATATAGAAGACTTCATTTTGCTTGTAATGATATCCTGAAAAAACAGCTCATTTCTCAATAGCTGTTCAGCCTTCTCTGACAATGAAGATCTCGTGAATCTGCACCAGTCTGGAGTTCTTCAAGAAATCTAATGTGATGCATAGGACTTAATGTTATATTCAGACTTCATGTATCTTAAAATTTACACTGCCATCCTGTATTTGGAGGATAAATTCCATTTGTACTATCTTGCGCTTAAGCTTTTAGATATCAGCAGTCTCCTGACTTTTGACGGTCAATATTGTGGTACTCATCTACTTGTGAAGATTGAGATTTTGGTTAGCTCAGAGGAAAGGTTCAAGGACAGGGGAAAGGATTGTTTATGTTAAGTGGTAACGGCTGGTGTAAAATGAAGTAGAGCTAAAGAATAAGCCTAGACTGGAAACTACTAACTATCCAAAACAATAACATTCTGAAGCAGTCTTTCAAGTAGGATATTGGAGGAAAGGACCCAAAGCTGTTTCAAACCAAGATTAGAAAATATGGATCTTTAAAGGGTCTGGCCTCACTTTGTGGGGGAAAAAAACAGATAGGTTCTGTAAATAAGCTCAGGTATTGCATGATTGTTTGCAGTTGCAGGAGGGTGGACTCAGAAAGCAGAAAAGATTAATTTGACCATTATCTGGGGCTTTACTCTTTAAGGTAGGATTTAGCTTTTTGAGGTCCAGTGTCCTCTGTGGTCAGTCATTGCCCAAAGATTCCAGACTCTTTCTCCATATATGAGGTCATAAGGATCCATCCCGTCAAACTAAACTTATCACTTCAAGATAGTGCATCATCTCTGCTTTCATATTCTCCCATCTGGATCTAAGGGTGTTTGCTTATGCAAGGAACTGACTCAGTACAATAGGACAATTTGCTACCTAATTATCTGTAACTAGAATAATTTCTTTTCTAGCTGTAAATCTATATATGATTTGGTGCTGGTTTATAGCATTATCATTATGATTTACTTGTAGGTTTTTTCTACTACTGAGAGTTCTACTAGCTGCTCTATTTTCATATCATGTCTTTGATCTGTGACTTACAATACCCTGGGATAGTCCCCTTAACAGTCAGTTTTAGAAGGAGAGGGAGGACTTTTCCTCAGTAGTACCCACTCTGGCAGCAGTTTAAAAGCTAATACAAACTATATTTACAGATCAGGAACCAGAATTTCAGCACTCACAGCAATAAATGCCTAAGGAGTCAGAACTTAATATTGAACTAAATGTTTCTTTGAAAATATAAGATAAATATAACTTCCTATGAAAGTCTTCCTTTAAACAATGAAATAAAAGCTCCAGGCCTGATTTGATTGTGCTGTAATATTAAGTCAAAAATACAGATTTTCTTTTTTTTAATGTGATTGAAATTTGCAGGAAGTGCTTCTGATGTAAATAAATTCAGGTTATGCAGAAGAATGTCCACTAACATAAATTACCCTAATGACACTCACAGATTACGTCTTGAAAACCCTAAGGGGCTTTGACACTCCAATTATGGGGCTCAACCTTGCTACTTTGAAGTTGATTCTAAGACTCTGTCTAGGCAATTTGCATACCCCATCCAATTCCATTACAGTTGCATACAAGGTTGCACACATCTCTGCAGCCTGCTAGAGGGCAAATGCATAAAAATGAGGAAAACAGAATCATGAAAACAGCAAAGGGAGTTTGGAATTACTGTCTTTTTATAAAATCCTTTTAAAACTCAAGTCCCATTGAATTAAGAAACCCCAGAGACATTATTCATGGATTCACGTGATTCTCCACTCAGCTGAAACCGAATCCTTTGTTTTAACATAAATTGCATCTCTGAGTTGAGACAGTTTTCAAATATCCAGATTCTAAATTTGGCAGATTTAACCTTTTTTTTCTTATGGTGGCTCTGATAAGGTCACTACAGCTCACGCCTTCAGATGCAAGCTGGTCTTCAAGTAACTACTCAGTAGCCAGCTTAGTATCATCTCAGTACAGTTCCTATCATACATCAGACATAAAAATCTAGCAACACAGAGTGTCTTTGCTGGGGTCTCAGATATAGTAATAGAGTGGAAAAAGGACTTGCTCATATACAGAAAATTTTCAGAGCAGTTGACAGCACACTGACTGGAAGGGCATCATCATCATGATTGGTGTGACTGTTTCAGACTTCAGTTTCCAGCATCCCCAGTGCCTGAACTGAGGCACAAACTCTCTTCAAGACTAGTACAGTCCATTTGCAAAATAGCCTGTGGTACCTCATCCAGCCATTTCTGTGGTGTATAAAGAAGGATTAAGTGGTTTTGAGTGGGATGTAAAGAAGAGCTGTCCATATAATTAGGTCTGCAGAGAATTATGACAGACTTAACAAAGTACTGTAATTGAATTGTGCAAGAATGTTTTCCAGACTTCCTACTGTTATTTCCAATTTTAAATAAACTCTAGTTTGGGTATCAGTACCACATTCCTTGTTGCCAGATGCTCTGACAACAGGATTTTTCACACATTTGGCTCGTGGCTTTAGGTGAGGTGTGAAAGCGATTTCCCCCAGACCACATTACATGTCAGTCTGAAACTAAGCAACCTAATTTGTCTTGCTGTAACTGAAAGAGAGTAGCATTTTTCCACCTCTTTCTAGGAGATGTACCACCGTATATTTCATATCAGTGATTCTCCTATTGACCTAAGCTGATGGAAGAGTGCCCTTGATATCCCAGTAGGTCTAAAACCAGAGGCTTCTCCTAATATTCTGTTCTTTTGGTTTCTCTCCTCTCTCCCCCTACACACAGATAAATAAATAAATCAATCTCTGCAGATGAGACAAATTAGCTGATCTTGCATGATATTGTTTCAGCACTCAAATAAGTGCTCCTTGCAGAAAACCCAGTGATTTATCTCATTTATTTGTGAATAACAAGTCATTACTACGACTGTCCAGCCTGCCTCAGCCTGACATACATTTTGTGAGGAGTGGCAGGCAGCTTTGGTGCAGAGGCTGGTTTTCTCTGAGCTTGAAAACAGGGGCACCAGCCAAGGGGCTCTGCATCCAGCTCTGCTCTCTGCTTCCTCCTGGCTCAGGAGAAGGTGTGTAGTAAATTGCTGTACATCTTTCCATTTCAATTTGCACCTGCTAAATCTTTCCAGCAGCCAAGAAGACGGACAGAGTAATGGCCATACCAGTTCCTCACCCCTCCCCAACTGCCTGTTTTAGTGAAGATGTAAGTCCCTAATTTGCTATGCTTCATTCATAAGCAGCTTAGACCCAAGATTTGAGCAGCTTTGCGATGGAAAGAGAGCTGCTTACTTTCTTGAAGAAACAGCTGTTTATTATCACAGTCATAGCTATATCACATAGGACAGCCTTAGAGAAGATTTTCTTAATTACGCACTCAGCCTGGGAATGTGTCCCATTTAAAATGCTGCCCAGAGAGATTGTCAGTACCAGGGTAATATGTGACCTCATCCCCTCACACCAGGAAATGAAAGACAATAGTCCCTGCTTTGTAAAAATCACTGTGTGTGGTAAAAACACTTGGTGCAATGCTGGAGGTCTCTTACGTGAGAAGCCAGCTTTCTTATAAGGGAGGTCTTAGAAAAACTAATAGGTTTTTTCATCCGAGTCCAGAATCTGATCTCAGCACATCTCCATATTCCAAAGCTTGAGGTCTAGATCTTTGACATATACACATCTCTGGGAAACAGGCAGCACCACAAAACCAACAGACCAGACTCCTGTGTTTCTTAAGTGGAAATTCCCTATATGAATTAAACATAAGCTCAAAAAGAGCTAGAAACAGATTTGTCATTCAGTAAAATATTGGGACGCCACCAGCATGAAATCTGTTGTTTTTAAAAATGAATTAAGATGAATTGCTTCCTTTTTTCTTCCTCTTTCCCCCTCACGTAATCTTTCCTATTCAATTCTTTGGCTTTACAATGAGATTTTCCTGTTTCATTAGGTGTTTATATCTCCCCTGTTGCTATATGAAAACTTCTTGCAACCAGCAATGAAAATAATATTGACTCTATTCAGGAAGTGTTATCAGACAGACTGAATACACAAAACACTCACTTATAACCTGTCTCAGACTACTGTTCATATATGTTGCTATTAGCAGATTAATAATACATCTTACAGAAGTGTGATTTAAGTAAATTCTACAGGATTAACTAATGAATTAACCTTTTGTTTGCAATTTTAAGTTCTGTTTACAAATTCTCATTTTTAAGGGGATTTATTTAAAAAAAAAAAAAAAAGGATAAGTTCCTTTTAATTATTTCCTCAGAAGTCACTAGGCAAAGTTAATCACCTCCTGGATTAAGTAAGCCTTTGCTGATGAGTCTCATTTTTACTGACCTTTCTTCTGAATTTATTATCTCTAATCTAATTTGTGTTGGTGCAGACTGGGGTATAAACTATTGCTGTAAACAGTTCATGCTATTTTATTTGCATCTGTTTGCATAATTTTCAGCTCATTTGCAATATTGATTAATTTAGAAAGATATACATCTCAAAATCACTATCTCCCACGCTACCTGTTTCTTTATTTGAATCACCAGCAAACACCCATCTTAGCCTAACCAACATCTCATAACGCCCTGCTTTTGCCCACAGAAATGTCATTGCTATCCAGTCTTCTTGGATAGCACATAGAAAACTCTCCCCACTGTTTGTAGAAGAGCACTTTCCATAGTACCTAGAAACTGATGAGAATTCTGATCATCTGTTCTAATAGATATAAATTGCTTTCTAGCTGGGATATTTTGCCCTTCTACCACTCCAGAATAAGGAAGTCTGGGGAAATTATTAAAAGGTATTCTACGAGAAGGTGTTCTGTTTTCTTCTCCTTGTATATTTTACTCCTGTGAAGGGCAGTGGATGGCCTCCTTATAAATAGGTAAATTATTTGACTTCTAAGAAATGTCTTTTCTCCCTTCTGCAGAGTGAATGAAAACATGCTACAAGGACAGTGTTTTCTTTGGTATAAATATGTATATATGTGGAGGACTTACAGAAGGAGACAGCTTTCTTCCTTGCAACACAGTGGTATAACACCTTCCCAGCATGAAAATAGTTACATTAGATTCACTCTGTTATGACTAGCCACACAGTTTTAAAACAATGAAATTAAGTGCTATGATTTTCTTCACAGTAAGAAATTAGGTATTTTATATCCAGACTAATCTACGTAAAAGATAAACATAGTAAAATTTCTTAACAATTACTGAGGAAAAAACTCACATCAGCAATTATGAAATCTCTGCAACAGAAAAACCCTAGAAAGATGGTTGAAAAAATGCTTTGCCTGGCTAAGATTCCTGTTGGAAGAGTTCTCGTACAGGCTGTTTATTTTTGATAGGGAATTAGCCTGAAGTTTCAGCATCCTTGCATTATACCTCTGCTGAGCAGACAAGACTTGGACTACACAAGCTCAGAGTGCTTTATATGCATTAGGTGTGGTCTGTCCAGTCCTCGGATCACTGCAGTTTTGCATATACAAACCCTAGAGTAGGAGTACTGTGGCTTGAGTCATAGTTTGTTTTTTTTACTTTGAATGAACACACTTAGGAGATGAGGCAAAGAGAACTGCAGTAAAGAGAGAAGGAATCAAGGAGAGTGGATGAATTAAGCTCAAGTCATTCATTTTAGCACATTGTGTCTGTATATCAAAGACAAGAATTGAATGTAGTGGAAAATGTTGCTGGAGCCAGTACAAGAGCTCTGGCACCCCTCTTGATCAGAACCCTATGGTAGTATATGGAAATAATTTCATAAAATATAGCCA
Organism: Burhinus bistriatus; assembly: GCA_013397275.1. Taxonomy (NCBI): domain Eukaryota; kingdom Metazoa; phylum Chordata; class Aves; order Charadriiformes; family Burhinidae; genus Burhinus; species Burhinus bistriatus. The sequence continues at coordinate 322,183 of VYXH01010789.1, forward strand.
AGCCTTGAAATAGGGCTTAATATTCCCCTCCTCCCCTAATTATTGTCCTAGTACCACTGTTAGATCTCTATTGAATACTTTGTCCACTTTACAAATACAGAAATAAAAAGGACCATGATGGTCACTCCCTGCCTCCAGGTACCTCAGTGCTTCTCACACCACAAGCACCAGTCCCTTTGTCCTCTCTCTTTGTCCTCTCTCTAGTGATCTCCAGCGTCTCTCAGACATACAGAAAAAAATACAGAAATCAAACTGCATTAGTTACCTATTTCTAGACATCTGATCTGTGAGAGCAGGGGCTACCTTTTCTAGTATCTCTCTGATTATTGAAAAGCTACTGCAAAAGAGACGGGAGTTGCTAGTACCTAAAGTACCTAGCTCTTGCTATCTGTTCATTAATGCCTTCACATCGGGGGTTAGCAGGGTGGACAGAGGGACAGGAGAACAGACTGACTGCTTAAAATAATATTTTATTTTTCAAAATAAATGTGTGAGACGAAAACTTGGTTTGCATTCAGATAAATAATGATGCTGACAATGTAGTTACCATTGGTTTTTGTATATTCCTTTCACCTTTTCCCATCAAGTTAAGAATTGAAAATACAACCTTGTGCACAACAGCAGGTTGTCCTTCAGAGAATGGGGATAATATGCAACTATATGCAGCCTGGTGGGAAAGTCTGCACAGTGTCTATGATCTGACAGCTGTTCCTATGAGAACATGGATCCAAAATGAGATACAAAAAATGAGGGGAAATTGCCTTTGAAGGTCTGACCCAAAAGCCCTCATTGTCAGTTTTCTTCAGTGGCACTGGGTTAGACCTCTATCCACAAGAAGCTATTTTAGTCTGGCTCAGGAATACTGCCAAGAGTCAGGAAGACTCAGGAAGGGGTTTCCATGCCCAATCCTGACACAGCCCTGCATGAGATTCAACGCTATCAGAAGGCTGCAAATAGAAACTGGTACAGTTAGGTACTGTGGTAGGTACCTTCCCCTAGTGTGAAGCTCCTACTGAAATCAATGCACATTCCCATCTGGAGCAAGACTGGGTTTAAGCCACATTCCAAGGAAAGCAATTCAGGCTTCATCAATTCATCTTATGTGATAGAGAATTAAAAAGAAATATTAAGAAACACACATTACTTGTTCATTTACTTCTGTCATTTTGCTCAGCGGTCAAAGGAAACATCCTGTGGTGCTCTACTTTATTCCTCACTAGAGTCGTATTGTGACCCTGTAATACTAATACAAAGCTTCAGCGTTTAAGTTTCAAATGCTGTAATAGTGCAAGCTCCAGCTAATGTTCAGTTTTTTAAAGCTTATTCAGTTTGGTATTTTTAAAAGACTTTTTCTATCTTCATTAATTTTTTTGTTTCAGAAAAAAAAAAGTCAACAAAATGTTCAGTCTTGAAAAGTCTTGCAAAACCTCTAGGAATATGTGTGTTTGTGGTTCCTCCTAAGAGCATCAATGGATAAAGAGCGGTATATGTTATGAGTGAAATAATAGTAAAATGGCCACTGACATTTCTAAATTTCACATCTTTACAATATTCTCCTTTAAAATTATCCAGTTGCATACCAGAAAGTTTGTTTCCCTCTCTCCCCACTCTGTGATGTGATTCTCTAACAACAGTTTTCTAACAGTGCTCTAAACATCTTCCCAGCAGCTGGTAGATAATTTAGGCAACCTTAAAACCATTGGCTAAGTATTACAAACGTATGAGTCCAATCCAGTAAAGGCCAAAGTGATACTGGTATGGAGAATTGTTTCAGACAGTAAAGAAAATGGCTCACATAACAGATTCCCACTCCAGCAAGTAATTAAATATTGAGAAGATGCTCCTCAGAAGCCAAGAAAAAAGGTGTTTCACACTTCATAGGAGAAAAGACTAGTCAATTCCCAGGGGGAAGAATGTTGCTATTCCTAAGGCCACGGGCATACAAGGTCAAAGTCCGACAACAAAGTGGAAGGCCAGGCAGCAGAGAATCATGCTGGGATCTTGTTCTCCAACGTAAGAGGCCTCCACAGAGCCACAGGCAAAAGCTGTGCCCTTCCTTAAAGATGAAATTGCCAGAGCCAGTAGAGGCAAAACCGGCTGGTTCTTTCTCAGTGTGCGCACAGGTGGAACAGCGCAGGGCTCCATCTTTTCAACTCACATAAAATAATGATGACAGTTGGCAAATAAATCTGTTTTGCATTTGCCTTTCATCTGTGGATGTGAAGTCATTCTTTAGCAACTTCTGCTTTCACCAAGTTAATTGCTTTTGCATACTTAATTTTGATTCCATTTTCTTTAAATATGCTAATATTTTCTTTCTCACAACTGGCATTGGGCTTATGTCAGGCTGAGCTGACTGCCTCCCTGGAGGTCTCAGAGGTGAGCAATGAAGGCAGTTCAGCAGAGCCTTAATCTGTAACACTGACACAAACGGATAGCTGGCTGTCACCTTCTCTTTGTATGAGAGAAAGAAAGAAATTCTGTAATTGCAGGATGTTTCACACCTTACCAAGGCAGAGACAAATGGACCTTGATTTTACTGGCTTTCAAAACTCCATGGCTGTGCCCTTCGCTATCACATCCCACATACTCTGTCTGTGCTACAGACATGTATCACCCTGAAGGAAAATGTCTCTGTCTTAGAGTCTGCCAAACTGCAGTAACTTCAGTCCCCTCCCAGGCACAGTGCCCAGAGGAAGTTGTACGGGAATCCATGGTAGAAGATGAGAGGAGAGAAACTACAGATTGGATAAGGAGAGCGGGGGCACAAATGCATAACGGAATTTTTATGACTTCCTCTTCTCCTGTGAAACAGGATAGTTTGAGGAACAGCCACTCACTGTAGGGGCTCCAACGCACTAGCTAATGATTCACTGCTCAGCAACAAGATTGAAATGCCATTACCCCTGCCAGTGCAAATGGTTCTCCAGGGAGTGAATGCTTGCATCACTGCTTGCCAAGGCTCTGCAGGACTGCAGGATGTGCCCAGTGAGAAGTGAGGGCAGAGAGACCAAACTCACAGGGCAGCCTGACACAGATCCCCAGGGGAATCCTCATGGAATTGACACAGCCCCCAGATTCCATCACCAGAGTTTTCTAACGAGAAGCAAGGTGAACAGGGCTCCAGAAGAAAAACACACAGAGCCCAGTTTTGCTTCTACTGAAATCAGTGAGGAAATTTCCATTGATGTCAATGATGCCAAGACTGCATTTTGTATTTGTAACTAAGAAAGTGTCAGTCAGGCTTCTCTGTCATTTCCCAAGGAGGTCAGGTCACTGCCTTGCTCATTTAGCTTCAATACCATTATTCTAAAACTTCCTTTGGCCTCATGTACTGAAAGGGTGTTAGTGGTAGAACTGACTGTTGGTTCCTTTTCTGGTTTTAAAGTTGTTTTCTCCAAGAGATGAACAAAACCATTAAACCACTTCATAATGAGAATCTTCTGTTCCAATTTTATCAGTATATAAAAACACAAATGTGTCTGTACAAAACCTCTTAAATCCCTAATCAGTAAAGGTTTGGGTGAGGGGAGGGTTCTGGGCAATAAAAAGATCCTTAAACACTGCTGATGTTCTTACAATAAAAAATTACCTCTTGCATTTTGGTAGTGTTTGCAATCATTAGGCTTTTGCAATAAGCCGCTTGTCTCACTGAAAATCATTCATCCTCATTTAATGACAAATTCTCTTAAAACTATTTTGTCAAATATTTTGCCCTTTATGAACTGACAAAATGTTGACAATTAATGTTTCGTTACTGATCCTGAAAGGCAACTAACATAATTATCCAAGGATGTTCCTGCTTTCTCATAGTTTGCCCTCCAAGCATACATTTTTCACCATTGAATTCTGAATGCATTTATACTATACCTTTTATGTTAGACAGCAGAACATGTTTCATGGAAACAATTAGTGTTATTTACTTATAGAGTCTCTGGGACTATTTTACTAAGTAAGACTTCTATGAAAATCGAATTCAGCTACAGCGGAAAAGCTCTTTGGGATTCAGGATTACAGAGTGCTGAGTTCCAACCTTTCTTGTGCTCAGTAACTACAAGAAAACTCCGTAAACTTCATGCATGACACAGTACTTTGCAGCGCATGCCCAATCCTGAGTATAAGTTTTTAATCCTGTTTTATAATGCACCCTTGAGACAGATACACACACATTCTGACACGTGGTTCCTCTGATGAAAACACGCTATGCAACTAAGGGATCAATTATCAAACATAGTAAAAAAAATTACACAGTCCATAATCCCACAGGCTGTCAGGAGCAGGGATGATATGTGTAGTTCAAAGTGTCCTATTTTCCAGGTCAAATGCATTTTTTCTGTAAAATATCTTTAAAGGAAATAGGAAAATTCATGAGCAACAGTCCCAAATATGACACTTTCATCTCATCTATAACTTTTCCAACAATTATTGGTTGGCACTGGTTTGAATATAAACACTGCATTACACATTAAGCATTCATTTCCTGCTTGGTACACACAGTTGGGCACAGAGATTTTGGAAGTCATTAACCCTCTGATTTGTGAGTATCTGAGCAGAGAGAAATGTCTGCTGATGTACACAAGTAGCTGTGCTGCAGTAAAATCCTGATCCATAATAACCAACATGTTTTTTGCAAGGTAGCCCCTATCCAGAATCAGCCAGACTCCTGCTACACTCAGCTCCTTTGGCTTTGATTAGATTGGGTGGGTTTGGTTGTTGTTTTCCTCATTTATCTGTGTTTTGTAGGACATGTTGGACTTTGTAGAATACAAAGTGTCATAAAGAGACAATTATGTTCAGAACCATGGGACAAGTTAGGGAGTAAATCAGCTGCTGCTTTTTGTTGAGAAACCTTGGACACGCATAGCCCATAGCTAGATAGAAAAGTGAAATACGATAGGGAGACTATGGGGGCAAGGGTAGCCCATTAACTGATTTTATTTCTATCACCAGATAAGAAAGTATATTTCTATGCTACAGAATTCTGTGGACTCGGGAGACCAACGGTTCCTCCCATTGTTGACCAATATTTTAGCAGGAATGTACCCTGAGGCACTGAAATATTTCCAGTTCTGCCTTTTCCTTCTTCCTATGTCTCAGCAGCTGCCTGGAGCACCCAGCTGTTGGAGGAGGAATTAGAAGGGTGAAACAATGTGTAGCTAGTATAAACTGGATTAGTCTCACTCTGTAAATCATTCTCCTGGCTCTTTATGAAGTAAAACAAATCCAAGATATACCCTTCCTTTATCAGTTACAGGTGGTGCAGGAATGATCTGATGGAGATTATTAAGTGGTAGGTTCTGTATTTAAGAAATATTTTGCAGAAGGAGAAGGATCAGGACATAGTATGCATAAAAGTGGATAAGCAATGAAAACACAGATAAATTGTATGTGCATACTGCTAGCCAAAATCACCAGTGACTTGTAGAAACACTAAACTGTGTAGGAGAATTTTAGAGCCACCCAACTGCCTTTGAAGCAGGTGAGTTTTACAACTGCATTGTAGAAAACAGCCTCAATCCTTTCTAGAAATCCTTCCTGATTTTCACTGTGGGAGTTCTGTCTTGGTTTCACGGATCAGACACAGGCTGCTTATCCTCTTGAACTACAAATATATTAGCATTAATAATTATGAACAAGGAAAAAATCTAGAATTGGCATCATCCTTCGAATCAGTTGTCTTTGTTGATTGCAGTATTTTGTCAAATATTTTCTAAAAAGGTGTGGCATTCACTATTAGTGTTTTATTGTCACATTTTAATTTCTTGGTCACTTTTCAAAATTTTTACACAGTTTTTTGTTTCAAATGGAGACATGGAAAGAATATTAATTACATTTTCTATTTGAAGCCTGTCTTCCAACCTTCATAAAGCCAGCAGACTTGCTGCTTCTATAAAAAGAAATGTAATTGTGTATATCCTTCGTTAGCTTCTTTCCCACCTATCTTAATAGATGGTCTGAATAAGCCTAATCTGTTTTGTCTGTTTTAACACCTGTAATAGATACAACTAACAACTTAGGGAAATTTACAGTAACAGAAGGGCATCAGTGTGAAAGAACAGCAGCGGTAGTTGGGCTACAGAAATTTGTGCCTGTGAAATGTCTTTTTTTTTAAATTATTTTTTAAATCAGAATAGAGCCATGATGAGACCGGGGGATAGTATCATGAGAACATGATAGGCAGGGTCATAGTGCATTCCTGACATTGGAGAGGTGTTACAGTAACAGAGAGTTTTTATGCAAAGCACTTAAGTGGATTTGTGGATGTTTGTGCAATATGTGGGGTAGTATGGAATAAGGCCCAAAAGGTGTGTGTTTGAATATTTAACTACCAGATAAACAGCTATAATTGATGCAGGTTTTGATTTAACTGTGGGCAGTACAGAGTAAACTTCAGCCCCTTATCAGTCCCAACTCATGGGTCTTCCCTCATGCTGAGAACTCCTGAATTCCCAGCATTGCTCTGTAATTTCTGACTTGACAGCTCTGAGCACCATTGCAACTTTCTAAGCACATTTCCCTCCCTGTCTCGTGAGACAACACAAGTCACCTGTCACTCTCATGAAGCAATATAGGAGGAAGAAGAATGAGGACATTGAGCTGTGCCCCCTACCAAGTACCAGGGCTGCGTCCACCTTTGTTAAAGTCCAAATAAGTTTGCCTTTCTACAGTCTCTTGGGACTAATCCAGCATGAACACACAGGAGTGCACTGATGTCTCACAAGAACCAACATACTATCCAGTCTATCTGTACCAGGTATATATAGAGAGTTATTAAATTTCCATAATTTTATAAAGCTGACACAAAAATTCAAGAACAAATTGGCATTTACATAGTCTTTGACTAATACCTACAGGCGTACGATTAATATAAACCCATACTAACTACTCTGGTGACTGGCATGACAAATAGATGTCACAGGATACTAGCTGTGCAGGCTTTGCTGTGCAAGACAAAAAAACCAATCAAGTAGAAACAGAGAAACACAATATTGCAACAGACGTTTTTCAAATTATTATAAAAACTTTAAAACATCATGAGCTAAATCCTGTTCTAAAATGTAGCTATTCTGTTCTGTTAATGAAATCAGGCCTTAAAGGTGACACAAGCAGTTTCCAGTAGATTAGATAAAGCAAGTGCCTATAACCAGGGTATAAATGCCTTTTCTTCATTCTTTGTTCACCAAAGAGAAAAGACAACCTGGCTACAGGATGACTATCTATGTTATTGCAATCCATGGTCATTTTCTTTTTAGCTTTTCAAGCTTCTGCAAGCTGGAAGACCATCTCTGTGCATAACAGCACTTCTAAAACAAACTGGTCTTGAACCAACCATCTACCTTCCCATGCTGCCAAGAAATGGAAATGCAAAATATTAAACAGTGCATGTTTCCAGTATTTGAACCACTCTCAGTGCTTAGCAGCAGAGCATATAAATACATACAAGAGTCTCTTTCTGGCTAACAAGTTTAGAAAGGTTTTCAAGATAAACTAACTGAATATGGTAAAATAAGCTTTCACATGTGTCAGTCCAGGATCTCTGCGAACCTGGGAACAGTACCACCTTTGTGCTGTTAGAAAAATAAGAGCTATCTCAGAACTAGATAAAATCATCCCACTGGAGCTGTTCCGGGGTGCACTGCCATCTCACAGTACCTTGCCTGGACATCATCTGTGATACAACATTCACAGCATGAAGGGAGAGCAAGTAAAGCTGGCTACGAAGGCTTCATGCTCCTACTGAGTCTCACGTTGGGAATCTCCAGCTTCCTCTTCGGTGCTGGCCTGTAACAGGGCCCCTTTCTCCTAATCTCCACTTCATATTCAAAAACAGTTGAAAAGGTGGACGTCTGCAATATAGGAGTAGGGCAGTTTACATCCAATGCTGAGTTACCATTCAAATGAAAAAAATAAGCAAATTTCATGGTGCACTAAATTGCATCTAAGCATATCCTTTGCAGTTTTCTGGCATTTCTGCTTCCTTATACTGACTGAAGCTGGGACATTCACCATGAATTTTTAATTTAGTTCCAGAACTCTCATAAACTGAAAGAGGAAGGAAAAGATCAGCAGAAATGTATCTGAGAAGTGCAATGTTCAAAAGGATGATGAAAAACTGCTTTGTTTCTTTGTGGCTATTTCCCCGGTGTGGCGTGCAGTTATTTAATCAGGGCATTACGAGTCCCTGCTGTCAGCAAGACAGATGATTCTAAATGAAGCTGTGCACTTGGTAATGAGGACTGACCAAAATGTTTGAATGCTGTGCTTCAGAGCAGACTCCCCAAGACTACATTGTAAAGATCATTTACTGATAAGGCTGTAACCACATTATTATTATACAAGCCTGACAATTTATAAGCCTAACTGTATTTTACATGCATGCACTAGAAAATGCATGAGTTGCTCTGTACATGGTAAACCGTCATTTTTAATGTTCTCTACTCCTTGGAAATTCCCTCCTGTGTGTGGAGAGAAAGGCTTCAGTGTCTTGTTAAAGAGACACCTTAAAACAATCTGCTTCGTATTTTGTATGCAAACCCACTGGAGATCATTACACCATCAGGCATCAGATCCTCAGGTACTGTGAGCCAGCTTAACTCCGTTGATAATCTGGCTGAAAGAGGCCTTTGTAGAATAGAAATGTGCATGATGTTACATTTCATTGCTATGGAGTAACTCATCTTTGGCTATAACCAATAACCAGCAATGCTTTCTGTTCCACAGACAGATAATTTAGCACAGAGTTCCCTTTCCATTTAACAAATTAAATAGAAACTACCTAACTTCCATGACATTTTTTCTGTAATGGACATAATCAGGATGTACATTCTCTTGTGATATGATAACACTCACATCATAAGGGACCAACCCGGAAATGGCATTCCATCATCCAGAGTATTGTACAGATACACAAGTTCTACCTCCTGATTTAAGACACAACAAATCATCAGAGTAAAAAGGGCAGATGCACATGCAATAATAAGCTTCTGCTTTTGTTAATACTATTACTTAGCATTTCATATTTAAAACAATATGCAAATACCAAAGGCTAATTGTTGACATTAGTAAAAAAGGAATGATGCTTTTTCAGCTTCTTCTCAGACCTTCTGGAGGTTACTGTCACTGTGCCATGCAATTTCGTACCTATGCTGTAAGGGAGCATTAAAGTAAACACTAAGATCTATTTATTTTTAATTAATGCAAAAGTGTGACCAGAAGTCAGTGCTAGTATTAAAATAGGGAAGATGTGCAGGGATCATCTAGAACAGCTACCATAAATAGCATTTTCTACAGTATTTTAAGAAAAGCTGAAACCTATGAGCAAACAGATCAACTGTTCAAATAGTAAAATCTTAATATAATAATTTTCTACTTTTCAAAGAACAGACTGTGGTCTCTAGATTACTTCCTATTCTATATCTAAATTGCTATACATGGAGAAATATCCTCATTTAACATGATCTAGTGTGTGGAAGGGCAGCTCGGCAGCAGAGCCAGGGTGCAGACACCTGGATACTTGGTTCTAGTTCTGCCAAAAACCCATCCTGGTACCCGGTCAAACTGTGATTTGGGTGGAAGCTCAATGCTGAGCACATATTTTTGAGGAGATCAGGTCTCCTACTCAGCCTCCACGTTGCTCTCTGCCAAACACATGATCTTTTGCCCAAAGCTTGCAAGATGTAACCTTTCAGTCACCTCAGGCTACTGGTTATTATTATTACAAGTGCTGCACTGCACTCAGCTCCTGAGCTCTGGAACAAAACCAGACATGTTTATCAGAACAAGAAAAGGATATGTCTGTGACATGCCAGAGAACCTACAAAACTGTTGCATGTGTCTGAGTCAACCAACTCAGTCAACAGTGACTGCAGTCTTCAATTCCATTTTAGAAAGTGTGGAGTTAGTCCTGAACCTATGCCAGGCACTGCAAAAAAAACAACACTGCAACTGAAGTATCAGAGTGGGAGAGTTACGCCCCTGTCATCAGCATATGGTAGACAATAACATATGCATGAAAAACTGAAGCCAGAGGTGAAGTATGATTCCAGAACACAGAAGTATCTGAAAAGTCTAAACATAGCGAAAGCACTGGCTAAAATCTGATACAGGATGCTGTAAAGCCACAGAATGTTAAAAAGCATCCAGGTGAGACTTCACGATACACATCAAAAGATGGATGGTGAATCAAGAATATCATAAACCTCAGTATAAGCCAAGCTGAAGGTGTCACAACAGATACACAGAAAGCTTTTTTTTTTCCTGTGGCTTAATCAAACACTTGATGAAACTTAGAAAATATTTTTCTTTATAGTAGTACAGAGCTTTTTGTTACAGTCTTTTCAAGACTTCTTGCCTCAGTGGTTACCTGGAAAATTAGAAGGGGTTTACAGGCTTATTAGGTTGTAAAGAAGATGGTTCTGCCAATAAAAGATTAGTAACTAATACCTTGGAGAAGACAAGATCCCACAGATAACTTGAACTGGCAGCTACTTATCTTTTTAACCACTCTTTCCATCGGCACTTTGGAAAGGTTATGTCAATTGTTGCTTTCTGGAAAATTACGATTTCAAGAAAGCTCTTCCACCACAGAGCATTTGTTGAGCTCATAAATACAGTGCAATCACTGAAGAAGTGAACTAAGCGCTGTATTCCTGCACCCTCTGCCTGAGATAAGGAGAGGGAATAACGAGGTTGTCATCTGTGCCTTTCAAACGTGAAGCACATTAAAGGCGACCAATATTTATGAAAAGCTATATATTAAATCCCACCTAATAAACAACGAGGGAGAGCTAACGTCCCAGTCATCCCTCCTCAGCCACCCTCTCATCGCTTCACTTTGCCTCCGCAAAATTTGCGGAGCGAGCAACCCGTTTCGCAAGAAGACACTGAAGCGCCCGGAGCTGCACCGGCACGGCTCCAGCCTTTCGCTTCCCTGTCCCTCGACAGAGAAAAGCTATTTGTCTCCGACACAGCCCCCTCGGGAAACACCAGCTTCAGAGGGCAAAATGGTCACACAAACCTTCCTCCCCGAGAAGCCCAAGGCGGCTTCCCCCTGCTGACCGGAGCCCCCGCCGTGCGCTCGCCGCCGGACGCGGCGCCGGGAGGATCGCACCGCACCGCCGCGCCGCGGCCGGCCGCCCCCCGCCGCTCGGGGTTACCTTGGCCAGCCGGACCCGCGCCCCCCACTCACTTCTCCCCAGCGCCTCCGCCTTCCACTCCGTCTCCTCCACTGCCCCGTAGCGCCTCATCGGTCTCTCGGCCTCCGCGCTGGCCGAGATGGACCTCCTCAGCTCCATGGCCGGGCCGGGCGGCGCGGGGCTCCGCAGCTCACTCCATGTTAGCGGGGCTGCGGCCCGACTGCCGCGGAGACGACGCGGAGCTCACCGCTCCCCTGCGCGGAGCGGGGGCCCGCGGCTGGCGGAGGGTGGGGGGAGGAAAGGGCCCTGCGCACATGCTCAGTGCGGAGCTGGGGCGGGGGGAGGCAGGGAGACAATAACCCTCGGCGGGGGGCCCTCGCCCGGCACATGCTGCACACACGCCCCGCCCGCCGGGCCCTCCAGAGCGGATTGCTTCCCTGCCTCCCGCTTGGATGGGCAGACTGACCTTCACAAAGATGCTGCCGTGCGGCTCAGAGCCCCTGGCTAGCTGGTTTTGTCACTGCCCATCCCTGCACCTGCGGTGGGCTCTCCCATTGCATAGCCGAAAGGACTTGGGCAAGCGAGAGTTAGTAAATACACTGACTGCCAGGGGACGGGAGGACTGTCCTTCTTGTGGCCAGTGCAGCACTAAGCGCATCTTCTGGCCTAAGCAGCTGGGGAATAACGGTAAAATCCACAGCCACTCATGGCTTTTGCAGTCTAACACATCTCAGGTTGCTGTGCATGCAGCCTTTGGCTTTCCTGAAAGTCCTGCACTGAATGGTGTAACACTCTTTCCAGCATCATGTTAGTGAAAGCCAGAGGACAGCACCCAAACAAGTAATGGGATTTTGTATTTCTCATAACCATATGTATTTTTCATAAGCATGCAGCTTTGCTGCTTATGCAGCCTGCTGGGATTAGAAAAGAAGGAAATGACTATGCAGGAAGCACAGGTGTGGTGATAATTATTGCTGTTATTAATTTTTTCTTTTATTGTAGGGGAGGTTATATGGATAAAATCCCTGAATAGCATTTTACAGTTGGAGAATACCTTTCCTAGTGAAATCTCATTGCACTTTACTGTGTGTGGTATCATTTCTGACGTAAAGACAATGAAGCAGGAGTTAGGCAGGTTGTCCAATGCCCCACAGCAAATCAGGGTTTTAGCACTCCTTGCCCAGTTCATAAAGAGTCATGGGGTACTGGTAATGCTAAACGTGTATTGGGTGCATGAAAGCTTGTTTGTTTGTCACCTACATTTGCCTACAAACTTTGCCTCAGAAGTACTACCTCTATATTCAGTGATGTACTTACTAATTGGACTGATGCACATTGCTGCTATACTCATGAACAATTTTGTTTGGGGGTGCTTCACATGTTGGAGGAGAGAAAACCTCCACATTGGTTTTAAAATTGTAACACTGAAAATCTCTGTTATCATTTCTTTGCTTTTTCTGAGAATTGGAATTAGCTAACAAATTAAAATGAGCTGGACAATGTTTTAGAAGGTCTTCACGGCACTCCAATTTTCCTGTCGGCTGTGCTCCCCTAGGATATGCCATGATTTGAGCACCAGACATGCTGGAAGAGCTCTTGTTGACTGTGCAATGCTCCATACTCGCTGGTTTTGGCCTTTAGAGATGGAGCCCAAACAGAGCTGTGAGTCAAGCAGAAAAGCTGGTGGCAGCACTCTGCACAGCTGATTTTGGGTGACAGTGCAGCTGCCTGCTGGGGTGGGCTGGACTGACTCACTTGTAGAAGTGAGGAACGCAAATGTGGGAGGAACATAAGAGCCCATCTGGGATCTGGATGAGAGTTGGAATAAGGGAAACAGGTTGATTAGGGAGAAGGGCCAATTTTTGGTGGATCTGAGGACTATTTAGCTTCAATCCATCCCTTCAAGTTTTTTAGATAATTATAATCCAAGTGCATTATTTAGGAGATGGAGGAATGATCCTAGAAAGGGTTGAGTATTTAAAGCTCTGCATTTGTTAGTATGGGAGAAAAACACCCACTAGCTAAAAACTTGGATGCACAGAGTTTACTTATGTAAAGCAAAGAATGTATAAGGTGATTTAATTAGGAAGTTTTCACCTGCCCATTTTGAAAAAGTCACAAAATCCGGTAAGGGCCCAGTCCTGCAGACTGTTAAAAATAAGAGCAGGTATGTGGAAGCGGTCCCACTGAATTTGTTTGCAGAGAAGTTTTTGCAAGACTGGGTCTAAGTATGTACCAATTATTTTGTTAGTGTTCTAAGATTAGCATTTTTGCTGTTGTGACGTTGGAACATTTTCACTGCTGCATTTGCAAGTGGAATTAAATTTCTTCCCTACTGATGACATCCTTCAGTGTACCTCAGCAATACATATGCATTCTTTCACTCATAACAGTTTTCTTCTCATGAAAGCACTGTTAAGGAAGAAAATATAAAAATTCAGGTCTCTTCTCACTGCTCGTAAGATAATGCCTGGTAGAAACACAGAGGTGCATTTTGCCCTTGTGGTCATTTCCCCTGACTGCTTTAGTTCCCATTTCTCAATTAAGTCCTGCCATCAGCAGCTATAGCTGGTCAGCAGCCATTGCCAAATCCACTCTCCTATCTATTGCTCTTTGGCCTCCATTAGACATCACTGATGTCCCATGGCAGACATGACACTATATATAACAACAGACACACTTTACTCAGGCAAAATCCCTAAGGGCAGTATGGCTTGTAAATCAGCTGGGAGAAAACGGTCTTTGCCTTCATGGAGCTTCTCAAGCATCTTAGACTTCTCAGCTTGAAGTCCTCAGAGCTCTCTTGCCTTTATGGGCACACCTAGTATATCAAAAGGGTTTTCTAAAGCTTCTTTGTGAGTCTGGGGCAGGCTGCAGTGAAGGTAAAAGTGAGGGTCATTCTTTGTCAGACAGTACAGTCATTCTAACAAAAAAAAATTAAAAAAAATAAAATTCTGCCCAGGTTTTTCATTGATTTATCATTATAATAAAAACCTGCAACTCAGCTGATGAAACAAAATACAATTAAGTGGATTATGCACAGTTACTCCATTTTGTACGCATAAATACCTAGATGCATACCTAGAAGTGACAGAAGGGGCACTGTGCTCATTTAAGTTGACTGTTTGCATAACACAGGTTGTGGGACTCCTATGAATCTGTCCTATAATATTTTTTTAAACACCAATTCTTGTTTCAGCAAATTCCTGTGTTGGAGGAGTTACCATAATGCCTTAATATTTCATGTCATGGTTAATCTTGTTTCCTGTGAACATACCTCCTCTTGAATCTTCATCCCTCAACTCTTAGGGTTCTCTGTAGTTCCAGGTCCTTAGAATTTCAGTTACTCCTGGTACCCTGTGCAACCTCTGACCATGCATCCCACAAGCTGTTTCAGCAATGCGTTAGGAGCCTGGGGGGGTGTCAGCCTCCACATGTTCACACTACTGTGCTAGAGCCTCTGCCATCTCCAGATCTCACTTGCCAGACATATGCATGGCACAAAAATGTCCTGGCACAGGTGAAAGGCTGTGATGGAGCATTAAAGGAAAATGTCTGTCTGTTGGCAAACCTGATAGTCAAATAGATTTTAGAAGGCACACACTTAGCTTCATGACACTTCCTGCTCTACATGACCCTATGCAGCTGAGCTGCTGTGGGATGAAGACAAAGAGGGCCACCATTACGCTAAAGAATCTACATAAGCCCTCAACAGCATAGGGTTGTTGTAGGGCACCATTCACATAAAATAACCCCTGCAATAATGGGGTTTATCTGTGCTTGAAATTCAGACAACTTCATGACTTTTTCAAGGACCCAACTCTGTCCTGTGGCATGAGTACAAATCAGAGTGTCATAACCTACTACAGGGGTTCTCTGAGGCTGCTGCAGCCAGAATCCCCGCTACGTACTGCTGTGCCACATGGCCAGGGTGAGCACTGTGGGTAAACGGACAAAGCTTCACTCAGCACAGTGCTTACCAATAAATGAGGATCTGTGCAGCTCTTGTTATGACCAGTCTATACAGACAGCTTTACATAGTGGGTGAAAATGGTTCTGTGTTAGTGTCCCTAGCGTGTGTCATAACACAGTATGAGCTTGTCTGAGTAAATGGGATCTTACTGTATCATGAATTCAAGTTAGCACAAAAAATCAGGACTGTGTCATTCTAAGTATATTTCTTACACATTTGTATTATCACTGTCCCTAAAAGACCTGTATTAGGCCAGAGTAGATCTCATTTGCTTTTCAAAGAGTCATAATTAAATGATTTAATTAAAAAAAGGGGAATGGGATAGCTAAAAATTACAGGAAGATCCTTCATATATAAACACTTTCTTGCTGTAAGCTTCCACGTTCAATTTCATGCTAGCATGAAAGAGTTCTCAGAAGCCTGGGCTCTGCCATTCTGTACTTGAAAGAGGAAATGCTGTAGCACAACCTGTGCAGAATCAGGGCCTGGATTCATAAGCCAAGGTATGTCCTTATTATATTGTTCCCTTTTTTATGAATCCTAGCTTATGTCTAGTTAGTGCCTTTTTTATACTTATTTCTTTATTTAGAATTACAGCCTTTCCATGTATTAACCATTAATTTTAAAATATTTTTTAGGTTAAAGTAACTTCATAAATAATTCACAATAGTTGCAGTAAAGTAACTAGGATGTTGGTCCTTTTCCACAGCTACCTTACATCTCTGTCAGGATAGAAAAGTGCAACTATAGCTTAAAAGCCGTGTGTATTGCAGGCAAGCAAGGCATTCTAATGAGCTTGTTAAAAGGCAAACGAGGTGCCTCGAATTTAATGTCATGAGTCTGAGGTATGACAGTGATCCAAATATTTGAGTGTTTAAGTATTTCTACCTAAGCACCTATTAAATGTCATCTTACTCTGATTTTTTAAGTTTTTAGTAATGTTTTCATATGAAATATTGTATGAATGTAGTGCTGGTTTCTATGTGTCATTAACTGCTTCATCAAAGATGCACCCAGAAAAAAAATGACTATATATTCAACTTACTATTTCTCAAAAGCTGAATTTCTAATAGACCTACGGAAGCAAAAGACAAGCATTTAATGGCAAATTTTAGTGAATGGTGTGCCATTAATTATGTGTTAGATATGACATGGTTCACAGTGTCTGGGTTGAACTATACTGAAATACTAGAGAAATTTTCTATTTTTTAAAATTTCTGCATATCGCTGCTTATGATTTGACTTGTGTGCAATAAATGTTAACTGACAGCACTGGAGCTACAGCATCTGCCTGCCTATCGTCTATTCAGATTTGGAGATCTATCCTGTGAACTTGGGTCTGATCCAGCAAATATTTATATAACTCTAAGAAGAAGGAGTACTGAATTGCTTTTCTATCTCAAATCAAGGCAGAGCCTTGGAGGACTGAACTCCCAAAGCACAGTCTAGGCTGGACATAGCTTGTTAAACATTTGGCCAGTTCACAATAGGGTTCAGGCAAAACCGAACTGATAAATCAATGGCCTATGCTCAGCTATGCCAAGTTTTTAAGTGTCTGTGTTTGATAATCGTGTCTGTACCTGTACTAAGCCTATTTGCAAACGTTCCTGGGAGGTGAGTAATAGAGACTACTAAAGCTGGCACAGTACTTTCCACTTATTTAGATTTATCTCAGCTATTTTCAGTATAGAAGGTCAGAAAACACAGCACAAATTCAGGAGATGCAGTAGCAGAAGAGACAGGGCATATATGTCTGGTAGAAAGAATGGAAACAATCTGCACAGACCAATGGCTGTTGTTGTGACCATAACACAGATTTCAGAAATATACTTCTCTAAACTCTTTTCTTTCCCAATTTATTTTTGTCTTAGTAAACTCTTTCTACATTCACTCTCCTTTTAAGGTTCAAATTTTACAGAAAAACCTGTTATAGCATCTGCCAGATATGTTACTAATACCACGGGTAGTGAAGTTGTCCACGTAAGAGTCTTATTTTTGGCATTTGGAGCCAACTCCAGTGCGATGACTGGACTGACTGTTGTGCAGGTGAGTCATTATTGTGCAGGTGGCTTTTGTATCAGTAATAAGTGGCTATAGCTACATAGAAAAACAGATGTTTGAGTTCAGTAAATTTAGATGTTGAGATAAATTGGTCTGGACCATTTTAGGAGAATTGCAAACACAGCAGACAATAAGTACTATTTCAGTGTGTATGTGGACATGTCCATTTTAAAGTAATAAACATACTGTATAAAATTTGCAAACACAGCAGCATGTATCCCCAAGCACAGCTCTCTTAGGGCCTGAGCCTCTCCTCATTTCACTTATGCCAAAATGTAAAGGTGACTTTCTGGAAGCCTCTATTTTACCTGCGCAAGTTTGATCTTACACAGTGAGCTCAAAACTGCTTACAAACTGTAAGGCAAACAAAAAGGGAGTGTCAGCATCTTGCTGATCCATGTTCCTATGCAGCATATGTGCTCCACCACACTTGCATCCTAACAGGCATGCCCATCACTTCCATGGAGCATTTTGCTACCTCCTTCACTGGATCTGGAAGCTAGAATGTCACAGCCCTGAATTCTCAAAAGGTTTCTTTATGAATTTCTCTCCAAATTTGGCCTTCAGTCATAGAGAACCTGTATTACATTGTTTTTTTCAACTTCTGCCCCAAAACAGTAAGCAAAACACTCTATAGGTAATTGTTGTATCATATCAGGTATAATTACTACAAACATGCATTACTGTATGATGACCATTTTGAGCTAGATGTTGAACTAATGCAAAACCCTTCAGTGTCACTGGTGTATCACAGCAAATCAGCTGCAGCTAAGAGTCTTGTTACATTTTGGATGTAAATGTATGTGATGCATGAAATGGAGTAGCTGAACACCCTTAGTGCATAAGTAAAGGTGGTTTTTACTTCACAGAGAGATATAAGCAATGGTAAGATAAGAATACCACAGGGAGCCTGGCTTTGAGGTAGATTTCTCCAAGCCAGCATAGAACAAGAGAAAGGAAAAGACTAGAGGTGGAAAAAGAACTCATCAAAAAGCTTTTATTTTCTAAATATTTGTGCAAAAAGAAGGCGGCTGTTTTCCTGACAAATCAAAGAAATAAGAGCGTAAGTGTTTATTCTTACGTACACGCACACTAAGTGCACATCTTACTTACAGTGAGACACTTACATACTGATTCCAGGCAAGAATGGTAACTTAATTTACCCTGCCACCAAATTATACCCTATAAAAGGACACACAATTCAGAACAAAGCTGACACTTCCTCCACAGATAAAGGATCTCATGTTGTGTACAACTTTGTGTGCATGGTTTGTAAGTCCATATGAGCCAGGCACTGTATTTATCAGCCATCCGAGTGCTTACGCATTTTACTTCTGTTGTAACTGCATAAAGTACAGTAGCAGAACTGGGAACAGCATATTCCCACTCTCCCTGTATCTCTGGTGACTGAACCACCTACTAGGCTATATATTCATGCTCTCTCTTGGTCTCCCTTTGATTTATTCAGTCTTGAGATTGTAAAATGGAGAAGAGACTTCTCCTGGCAGAGGGGAGCATTTGCATAGGTGTCACACGTTACGTCACTTAGAAAAACCAGGAGTGTGCACAGACTCTGATTTGCTGTCCTTTTTCCCTTGTTGTTTTACAGCCCCACTTCACAACTGGTTTTCCCTGAACATAACAAACAAAAAAGGCCCATTCTTCAGTTTCTGAAGCTCTCATGTACCCGCTGCTACAGCAGAGCTGTCCTTTGCAATGTCTTTTCCGAACATACTCCACACCTCATTAGTCTCTGGTGCTGAGACTTCCCTCAGCACAAAAACTGTAATTGTTACTACTGTTGCATAAAGGGGAATGATGCATTTTACTATACTCTTTGCATTGAAGTCTGTTTTTCTGTCTGGATACATGGTGCAAGCCTTTTGGGCACTGCCACATTAAATTAGTAAACTGCAAAAAAAGGGAAGGTAGTGTTTGTTAAGGCGGATGATGTTGAAGAGTATGTGCAACACTCATACAGATATGTAATCTGCATTCTTCATTCTTGTTTAAAATGCATTACAGTAACTTCAATCATTGTGGACTGGCAATTGAATGTGAATTGTCAGTACA
This sequence comes from Burhinus bistriatus, assembly GCA_013397275.1. NCBI lineage: Eukaryota > Metazoa > Chordata > Aves > Charadriiformes > Burhinidae > Burhinus > Burhinus bistriatus. The sequence goes on from VYXH01010789.1 coordinate 341,425, forward strand.
ACTTTGAAATTAAGGGAGCACAGTCTTTGACTGCTTAAGCAGAGGAATATTAAGCAGAAGTAGAAAAAAAGTATTATTTATGTAAGGCATATGTGAAACAGTCACTGGGATTAATCTTTACAGTGTTACTGTCTACATTTCAAATTAGAGGTTGCACAGCAAAAAAGGGTTCACAAAAGAGCATGAAGAATAATTTAGTAAGGGGCTAACAGAGCTAAACTTACTGTAGTGTATCCAAGGAATAAACAAAAACTTTAACAGTTTACCACTAAATGCACACAGAAGACTTTGCCAACTGTACCAACTCTTTAAATCTTGTCAGAAAGGTAGTAAAAATACCTTATTAGAATGATATGGCTAGATTGATTTAGATAGATGTAAAATTTCATAAAATACATAAATAATTTCTTAAGATGCTCCATTATTTGAAGTCTTTGGATACCATTCTAGAAGATGGCATGAGACTCAACATCACTGGTTTGATTCAGCAAAAATGCTTTGCATTATGCAAAGACTGAATGATCTTTTTTGTCCCTGTTGGCCACGAAGTCTATGAAACAGAATTTTTCAACTTGAAATATTTCCATAAAGCTTCCTCCTCATTCGAAGTACACAAGAAGTTACAGTAGGGAATGGAGGTGGTGTCTCTCTTCCAGTTGTGGAATACATTATTCCCTTCAGCCTCAAATCTTCTGAACAGTTTCCTTCCCAAGAGTATCCCACACAAACTATACTGAGTGTAGTCCTTCAATAAGGATCCCATTGCTAACCTCTGTCCTCTTTAAAAGTTTTTTATATCTTTTTCCTGCCTGAATTCCTCAGTTCCTTCTGCAAATGTATTCATTATCTAAACAGATAATTAATCAAAGTTTTACCTCTTTTTAATAAAAGAGAAATTAAGTCCACTGACTTCAGCATAAGGCTTTGAAGATGGGGATTCTGCTCTGAATTTGTTCAGAAGTGGCAGATGACTTGATGTGTGTAACTAACCTTTAAAGGGAGGGAATAATCCCTGCTTATCTTTTACTCTGCTGCTGTGTTAAGTTCTATGACATCAAATTGAACTTCATATGGTCCATGAAGATCCCGTAAGAACTCTGCATAAGGCCTGGCTGTGTTTATACACACACTAGTTAAAGACAGAGACAAAGAACAGCATTTAATCTTTATTAAGCCTTTGCAAAAACACAGACATTTTTCAGTCAACTTGAAATTTGTTATTCTAGTCAAATTCAAGTATTTCTTGCACATCTCACTGGATTGGCACTAGCAGTAGAGGCAGCAGCACAAGCAGAAAAGCGTTGGCACATACAGCAGATAATCAGAAGGCTGAAGCTGCATAGATTTCAAAGGTTGTGCTGTACAGAGAACGTATCAGATATGGTAACAAACTACAAGCAGTTTTCACCTTCACTGCAGTATGAAACTGCTTATTTTATGCTGTGTTACTGGATGGTTGTTTCTGGTGTGAAAAAGAAAGAAGCCTTCTGGTGAATTTTCCAAGCCTAGAAGGATGTATTTCACATATCAGTAAGCACAGGAGGTACATTTGCATAAAAGATTTGCAGTAGAAAAATACATATTTTATCAAATTCAGACTCTACATCTCCACAGCTATCCAGAATAACACGAAGCTGGAACTGCACCTGATATAAATGTCTTCTCATCCCATTTGCTCTTAGAGAAGACCCACGACAAGAACATGTCACCTGAATGCATGCCTAGTAGCTATTGGCAGTGTGTTCCCTCCTTCCTGAGCCCCTACATGATGTATAATTCTGTTCATCTTTCTGGTTATGGAAATCGGCATTTCAGCTGGCAATAAGATCAGTGCGATTCCTTGAAATAGTCACAAAGCCCATACAACTGTATTTGAAAGGCTGATGGAGAGACATTAGAAGTCTCGCCCAACTTTTTTTCTTTTTTTCCAAGAAATTACTGAATTACTAGAAGAAGCAAACAAGTTTATATATGTGTCAAATAGAGTTGGACTAGATGACCTGGGTTGGACACCCAGAGGTCCTTCCCGACCTCAACCATTCTGTTATTCTGTGAAATTAATCTTCTAAGACAAAAAATTGTCAAGAAATAATAAAGTCTTTAACAAATAAGGGGTTACATCCTCAGACTAAATTGAGAGAGGCAGAAAATCTTTAGAAGGTGCATTAATTTATGCACACTGAGAATTTGTCCCAACACAGCTTGTTTTGTATTATGTGGGTCTGAAACGTTCGTAAGACCCAACAGTGCTTGTAATTAAAAGAAAAAAAAAAAACCTCGATTTTTTTAATGTGAAAAGGGACTTGGGTTACTTAACTGACAGGTACCTTAACATGAGAAACAGAGGAAGTGAAAGGATTATTCAGAATCTAAAGTTTACTGAAATATAAGAGCTACAAGCTTCCATTACATGGAAGAACTGTACTTCAAGTAATAGAAATATGGAGAGAAACTCTGAAGCCCACAGTAAGAGAAACTTGAAGACAAAGCAGGATTTAGGTCAAATTCCCAAGCAAAAAGCAAGAAGCACAAAAGCATACAGCAATAAAGCACAGCTTGTATAAGCTTTTAAGCCGTTTAAAATAGAAGATGGATCTTCCATTCATTAAATACTGCTGAAGAAAAGCATCAGCATTATACAGATCATGAGAATAGTTTTAAATTCTTGATTCACCTGGGGATTAAGTTTTACCAACTATACCCATGCAGAATTTTTTTTTGCACCGAGTTGCAGCAGAACATCACATACTGCTTACAGCAAACCAACACCATTTCACTATTTCACTCTCCTTGTAATGTAATTATTTTCCAGTTCCCTCCTCCAAGTGAATTCTATTAATCATTAAACACTTAAGGCACAAGCAGAAATAAAAATAAATAGCATCTGTAAAAAAAGTCAAATACTTAATTAGCACATCTTGTCTGAAACTTTTAAGTCTCACTGAATAGAACAGACTTTAAAACACTATTCTGATCCTAAAAATATCAGCAGAAAAAAACCTACTGAAATTGCTTCTTTATCCTGAGGATTTTATATGCACAATAACAATTTAACAGCTATAGCTGTCTGAAACAACTATTCACTCATCTCTCATTTTTCAGATAGACAAATAAAATGCAGTTAGTTCCTCTGTAGATTCCTCCTCCTACTGGGACGTCCAGCATCAGGACCACCCAGTTCATACTGTGGGATTCATGCAACAACACCCACTGAATTGCTCACATAAGGACATGTAAGATAGACATCAGCCAGGGGAATTCAGCTCACCAGATACGAGCATCTACAATGAAGCTATCTACACAGCAGCCAGTCATCTGAGACTGTTATTGATGGAAAGAAACAGACACAGTGCACAATTCACCATACCCTAAAACAGATGTCTAAAACTGCCTCCACTGACTGTAAACAGGGCTTAAACTGGTTAGTGAAGTTGCACATGTCCACACTACAGGTGTCAAAAGTCAATTAAAATGAATTCCACCTTAAGATCATAGGCAGGTGTCCTCTTCCAGGTCTGCCTGTGCAGCTGAAGATGAAATTGCAGTGATTTGTCGGTCCTCAGAGGTACTCTACCGGTCTGCCAGGAAAACAGACTGTAGAAGCAGCCTCCCTGCCATCTACCCTCCTCCCATCTGCCGTAGTCCTGTAGTCAAAGCCATATGGGTACCTTGCATCACTCTTGACCACCGCGTTATGCCGAACAGCTGATTTTACCTGGAATAGATTGGGCAGTGCTTGCATGATCCCTTTTCCTGCCTGAGCTAGGCAGCATTGGGCTCCCACAGTGGCAAATAATTGTAAGCTATATATTAAGTAGTACAGCTGCTGCCTAAAGGAATGTATGTTTATAGCCTAAGCAGGCTTTGGTTTACTATTTAGACAAGACTGAGGAATTTGGACACTCCTCAAAGTGTTTTATTATTACTGTAATGAAGAGGACTGAGTCTTCTCTTTACAACCATCATCAAGATGGGTTAGATCAGATATTGTTTCAAGCTTACAATTTAGTAACATAAAATCCTGTTCTAATAAACCAAGGGCTCCTCTACAAGTCAGATTTCAACTTCCTGCAATCACAGAAATTTGCACAGTTCCTGTTCCAAGATACATATGCACATTTAAAAAATAACGATGAGCACATCTGCATCCAGACCTGATCCTCAGTTGACAAAGCAGATCTATAATTAGTTTTCACCTTTTCCTAGTCTCCGATGTGTAATTACACAGTGTCTTTTATGAACCGGAACGTTTAAAAGCCATTTGAAGAAGAAATGGAAGTTCCTTATATATAGCTGGATTGTTTTGAGATGGATTCTGGCATTCACATTACGTTCCTTCCCATGTTCTTGTTCTTCAAAATCTTAGTTGTATCTCGAACATAATGAAACAGTAGAAAAGAGTGAAGGTGTCAAGACTCCCATGTACTTTTCAACACTTTGACCCTTGAGGGGCAACGGAAGAAGTTGTTGACAGATATAGCAAAAGCTCACTGCAGTGTTTAGGTAGGTCCCATCGTGCAGGAGCTGCTTATGACTGAAGCTTCCTCCAAGTGTGAATATTCAGTGTCCATCCCAAAGAACTCTGACCAAAGTTAATTATCTTTATTGTCCCAGTTAAGATAAAAGATGAAATATATTTCAGATTTGTGCATTCTATGAAATAATTAATTTGCTGTATAGATTTTCATGTAAAATAAAGCAAGTTTGCCTTAATTAGAGGTGGTACCTACAAACGCAGCACGTTTGTTTTCTCTGAATAAAACAGATTCAATGCCACTTTTTAGATAAGAAATTCATTAAATTTTGTTCTGCAAAAGCAATCTTGCACTGATAACAATTGTCAAGTCCGACAACTGATGATTTAATGTTCTATTCCCTTTTTTGTAGCAATTACAAGTTGCTTGAAAATTAAATTACAGTTAATATTTCTCCCCAGTGAGGCGGTCAGACATGATGTGCAAATGCTTACACTGCCCTGTAAGTCAGTTGTTCCCAGAAGAGATGGGCTGGCAGCATGAAAATAATTAAATGCCAATATACAGCTGGCCTCTTTTATGAAAAATAAACAGGCATAAAGACAAACTGTTCCACTGCTTATACTAACTAACAAATGTTGAGATGACTGTTTAATCTAAACACAGCAATGAGGCTGCAGTGCAGTTTACTGGCTTCCATAAACTCAGTTTAACAATTTAGAATGCGTTCAGAACTAAAGTTCTTATTTCTCTGATGATTCTTCATCTGCATTGACCTTCTCTCTTTGGAGCCACATAAATGCTGACTTTGCTGTGCCATCTCCACTCTGTTGGGAAAAGCAAATGAAGGTAGCCCAGACAAAGCCACAGAGCCCAGTGTAAGCTGTTCGCAGGTAAACAGGGACCAAAATGAAGTTTGACAGCTGTGTTGGAAGGAGAGAGAGCTCAGTTAGTGCTCCAGGCATTGTTAGGTCTTAACACCTACACACCCAGCAACTCCACTGATTTCTCACTGGGTTAGATATACTACGAATGCATCGGATCAGGTTTTATGAGAAAGAAAGGCTTACAGCGTCACCCTAAAAACTCACCTGCACAAAAGGCCAGTACATCAGTCCCGTCTGAAATGAAAATGAATCATTTGTTACTCTTACGGACTTCAACCACAAAGACTCATTTTTGCTTACCACATTTTGCAAAGACTAAAACACATTTGACTAAAGATAATAAAAGCTGTTCAAATGTAAATTAAGTTGCTTAACTTACAGGCTGCAATATTAAACTTCTAATCATTTTCATGAGCCTCTATGCTAGGAGTTTCTCAAAAACATTATTCTAACTCATTTTAAATACAAAACTCTAAGCACAGTTAACTCTTCATAGTCACCTGACACCAGATACGTAACCACATTTACCAGATGGGTGAACAAATGTTTAAATATATGAACATTTGTTTCAGCCATGAATGACAAAAACCATTGAACACTATTTCACACTTGCAACGCTCCCCCTAGTTACTCATACATGTAAGGCTTTTTTTTCAAAAATCAATGGATAATTTACCATAGAACATAAGGTCAACAGAAACCTTATGTTTTGATAGGATATACTGGGCACTGTTTTTCGAATCATCCTCCATAGGAATAAAAATAATCCTTTTCTATCCTACCTATAGTTCCACAGTGTGAAGAGAAATTCACATTACATCACAGTTTCTCCTTCTATTATATTTTTTCTGCTAATCTGTCTTTCTTCTTGCACCTGAGAAATCTTTAAAATTCTTAATTTGCTCAGCTCTGAGGTGGCACAGATAATTTTTTCCTGTGTATATAGAAATGCAAACCAACCCAGCTATTTATACCAAAGTCTTCTTAAAACAAGGGGTTGTGTTTCTAAAAGTGAGAAGACTGTCACTGAAAAGTACAGGCTAAAAATGATTCCTAAAAAATATGTCTCTATAACTAATGATTTTAACAGGTGTTCATGTAAGTGTTGTCAACGACATTACCAATTAAACACTGGTGTATGGGTACTTCTTATGATAAAATGTAGTACAAACTTAATCAGTGTTGTATTGTAGGGCTCATTCAAACAGAGTCGGGTGCAAGTGTTATGTATATAAACACTGTACACTTTCAAAATGGCATCATTTCACCCATCTGGCAGCAGTGCCTGCTGCAGTCTACGCTGACTTCAGGTGACTGCTGGTACTTAAAGCTTCCCTCCTACATATAATCAATTAATGAAATGAGAGAAAGGCTGTTGGAGGAAGGAATATTTCAAATATTTTATCCAATTTGTTTTTTTTTTTTCTTAGCTGGGAGATAAGCAAATTGCTTGCCTCACCTTATATGTATTCCAAAATTTCTTTTTACAGTCTGAAAAGATGTCCTCTTTCCTCTGAAGGATGCTCATACCTAGTGGCAAAATATTTACAATAATCAGAAAACTGCAAAAATTAAATGTTCACTTTTTTGAATGATATCCCAAACTCTTCTCAAAATATATTACACTACCTTTGAAAGAAAAGCTGGTATCATTAAAAAAAAAAAATACCATCCCAGCTACCTAATAGTGCTACATCATCTCTCCTCATCCACTGACTTGGCTCTCAATGTTGACACCGTAGATTAACTGGAATATACTGTATAGGTGTTATATCATATCTGTTCCACTGCCACCTAATTCACCGGTGGTATGGCAGGGGAACAGATATAGTGAAAATACCTTTTACACCCAAGAGATAGACAGAATAAGGCATTCTGCACATTGTTGAATTGCCAGAAGTGGCTCAGATCCTCGAAGAAGTTTAAGTGCCTACAGACCACTGACATCAGTGGAGAAGGGCACCTAATTTTTTTTTTTTTTTTAATTTTGGCCACAATCAACATGTGATTTTTTTACCTTCACAAATATCTACATCAAATCCAAATTATAGAATTGAGAAGCAGAACAGTTTAAAAACCTACTTGTTTAACCCTCTACATCCAGCGTTCCAAAATTTTAAATAAGTTCTAGTTGATCCAAACTCCTCTTGATTCTAGGAAAACACAACCTCACAACACGCTCCCATCACCATCATTACACCCAAGATCAAGAGAAAAGTGGTATGACTTGCAATTACATTAGACACATGCAAACTGGAAATAAATTAACTGAATGAATTCCCATCGTATGAAATAACATAAAGGGTTCAAAATAATAAACCCTTTAAACTGTATGTCATGTGATGAGAATCTTCAGGTGTTACATGAAGACTACATCTTTCTAAGAGATGTAGCAGCTCTTCAAAGATCACCCGCCTTAAATGGAAGATGTGACCTAAATTAAGCAAAGGTATTAGACAAGATGCTTTAACAAATCAATCTAAAATCAAAAGCTATGCGTTTGCACATAAGCAGAGGGCCAAAGTTGCTTAGTCCAACTCGGGTATCTTTCTAGGTATTTGCATGCCACCAGGCTATCAGTATCTCTCAACGGATACATTATTTTGCTGTTACATCATACTGCTACCCAATTTAGGGATTTTACCATCCCTTTTGTGGTCCTACAAATCCTTCTGATCCTAGGGCAATTCTCTGCTTACATTCTGACACAGACAGGTAGGATTTTGAGCCCAGCCAACAACTAGGACCATGCAGCCCAACAGAAGGTTCCTCTGAGAGACCGGGCAAGGTAGACAGCTGTTTAATTTTCTCCATCTCCACAGCGACTATACCAACATCTGAAACCACGACAATAATCTGATGCCTGACTTCTTCCTTCATGTCATCTTTCTTCAACCACAAACTGAATGATTTCCCTGTCAGGGTCATAAAATGCAGATCTCCCAATACCAGGCAAAAAGAGTACCCGTCTTGCTCTTCTTCCACATGAAGTTTAAATTAAATAAGAACCTTGTTTTACACTGGTCTCACCTGTTATTTTTCTTATGCCCTTACGTTTATTTTTGAAATAGATACTAGTCTCCTCTAAAGCTTCTTCATATTCGTTAGCTCTTGAGATTATATATTAGTAGTATGCTGTATTTCCATATACTCTCACAGCACACGATGGTAGAGCTTATTTCTGAACTACAGTATTTCCTAACATTTACAGTTCACTGTGTTTTGGAAACGAGACAGCTGACGTTGAGAACCGAGCAGAGCAATTCAAGCAGACATGGATAGTACAGTCCCCGTAAGGTGCTCTGAATTCCTTGCAATTAATTAAACGCTGCGGGCACAACCAAGCCCAAGGCAGGACTCCACTTTGGCACAGCACCGCCTCATCTAAACCTCTGAAGTGGCACGGGGGACACAGCGTCCGCGGCCGGACGGCCCTCCCGACACACTCGGGGAGAGCTACTGGCGTCTGCGGGTCCCCAGCCGCTTCCCCAGCTCCGAGCGCAGCTCCGCCAGCGCTTCTGGGGCTGCGGGAGGCGGCCCGCAGCCATCGCCGCCGGCCGGGCGCGGGGGGGGTACCTAACCACCCCGTCCTATTTGGGGTGAGACGTCCCGCTTTCGGTGCGCGCTCTCCGAGACTGCACCCAGCCGGCGTGCCCCGGGGCTCTCTGAGCGACGCCCCCGGCCGCCCGCTGCTCGGCACGCCCGCCCCCGCCGCCCCCGAGATGGCGGTGCCTGGGCGGCGGCACTCACCCGTGTAGAAGGCGAGGACGGCGACGGGGGCGCCGAGGAGCTGGTCGCAGAGCACCTTGCCGAGGACGGCGGCCGGGCGGCGGCCGGGCAGCGCCCGCTCCAGCGCCCGCAGCCAGACGTAGCTGAAGTTGCCGTGGAAGGCGAGGGCCACCAGCGCTACGCG
>VYXH01010791.1:0-24833 GCA_013397275.1 Burhinus bistriatus
TTTTTTAAATTTATTTTTTAAAATAACTTTGGGTGGAACTCATTCATGAGTTTACGAAAAGAAAGTAAGTAGTTTCTCAATTATTTTCCTGAAATAAAAGCATTTAGGGGGAAAACAAAAGATATTTTAAAAATGCAAGGTACAAGAACAGATTTTTAAATGTTTCTAAACTTTAATGAAATGTGAAAGTTCATCCTTAGGCATTAGAAATCTTGTGCCTTGGTCTAGTGTCTCTCATTTGTCCAGTTCTTTAGCTTTCCCCGTCACTTTAACAAGCGGTCACATGTGCACCAGCTAAATGTCTGATAAATCTCCAGGCGAAGCTGGGTTGACTTGTGTGGAACTGACTTTAAAAATATTTGATGGAACATTGCTTCAGTCTCTGAATACTTGTCAGCTTAGATTTATTATAGCTGCTCCCATTACAAAGATGTGCACTTTAGTCCTTAGGGATCTTTCTCTCTCTTTTGCTATACAGTCCCAGCTATTGCGGTGTCACAGTCGATCAATTATTCACTTCGACACTTGGAGTCCAGCAGAACATTGTTAGAGTAACTTATCACCATAACTTTATGATTACTTTTCTCTTGTATGTGGGAATTTTTTTTTTTTTGAGTGAAAGCACTCGTATTTTTATTTTTTTATTTTATTTTATTTTTTTTTAAGTGGAAGGGTATATGTTACATTTCATTCATTTGGAGAAAAAAAGCTCCAGTGTCCTCTGAACAATCACAGAGTGTGTATCTGTGAAATAAATGTCATGTATCAAGGAGAGTTATTGATATTTATCATATTTAAATCTGATTGTATTTGATGTATTAATAGCCTGAGTTTCTGTATGCATACGTGAATAGCCATATACCGTTGTAGTGGGAATAGGAATGATAAGAGATGACTTTTGAAGACCTGTAATAAGTATGTCAACCTTACGACATTATTTTCTTAGGGGTAACTTGTCCTTTGTTTTCAAGACTTCAACAGGAAATTCAGAGTTTGTGTGCTACTATAGCTGGCATTTCATACTGCTATGTAACTGTGATTTGTAAAATAAATATTCTTAAAGATACTTTTTAGTTTTTTGAAAATACATATAATCTCAGTGCACTCTGGTATCGACAGGAAAACAGGCAATTTACTCAAATAGGAGGAGCAAGCCCTTACAAGGGTATAAGCAAAAGAGCTGACTTAGTTCACATCTACTGTTGATGATAATGCAATGTATAAATTGTTGTTTAAAAAAAACCAGAAACAAAACAACAAAAGCACTCACTCCCCCAAAAAACCCTCAAAACACCACCAAACTTCTCAAAAAACCCCAAAAAAACAAAAAAACCCAACCAAAAACAACAAACAAAAAAACCAAACTATGCTGCAGATTTCCACAGTGGAGTCAGTTGGAACTGACCATAAATTAACAATAATTTTAATTAAATTGAAAACCTTTGAGCAGTTATATACCAGAAAAAAAATTACAGCCTCTGTATATTTGTGTCTTAAGTGGTTTGAGGAAAAACTTCAGTAATCAAGGTTAAACATACAGTAAGTATATTTATTGCTCTCAGTAACATAAAGTATATTCTCTAGTGTCTTAAGCGGAAGTATCGTCTAAAATTTCAATCAGCATCTCTTCCCTGCCCTCAGGACAAAATCCATCCCCCCCGCCCACCGCCCTCCTTTCCTGCATCTACGCTAGGAAAAGCGTAGGTCAAAACTGCAGAACCTTTTAGTGTTAGTGGTCAGCTGTGCTATTTAAAGTTTTTCTAAGTGGAGCCCCGTAGAGCTGGTCATTTATCACTTTAAAGTGGACTGAGTTAGCACTATGAGGTCAGTTAGATGTTCTTTCAAGAATTTTCTTCTTTTCTCAGCCTTGGGGTAAAAGAATAAAAGTTGACTTGTTACCAGCCCTTGTCAGAGAAACTACAGTTGACGAAGTTGAAACTGGTTATGATCCTGACACAAAGCACTGAGCCATCCTCCGCTTCATAAACGATTGAGATTTAGATTGACCCACTTTTCCTTATCGAACAAATTCCTAGTTTTCTTCTGTTCAAAAAGAACTAAATGAAAATTCAGTTTCACGGAGAAACTAGGTGAGTTTGTTCTGGAGCCAAATGATTTTGATTGCAAATACGTTCTTGTGTGTTTTTCTCAAGGTATTTACTAACTGCTCTAGACTTTTATCCTGTGAATTAAAGAAGGAACACACAAAAAATATCTAATAAAGGAATTTTTTTTTCTTAGTTTTACTGAAGGCGTCTTCAGCAAATATGATAAATTCAAGGATTTCAGCCCACAGAATAAAGGTGAGGTGAGTTGGAGGAGGAGGAGTCAGATCTTACATAAAATCTGTAAGGCTGCAAGAACAAAACTGTAATGAGGAATGGAAATGGAGCAAAAAGTACCGAAGTTAATAGCCTTTTACAGTAAACTTTGTCATATGAATTCTCTGTCCTCTTAGCAGAGAGGAATTCTTACTAGAATGTATCTGTTATCTCAGCGGAACCTTGGATGAGGAGGGCAGGTGATCTATAAGGTAACTGGACCATATGAGGGTTTTTATAAAATACTGCTAATTTGAATTTCAGCTGAAAATGTAACGATGACCTGACAGTCTGAATGTTACGTTGTGAAGCAACTGCAGATTCCTGTTCAACTCCAGTTTCTGTGTTATCTCAGCGTACTGAGCGTGTTCTGGGCTGGACCAGTTGATTTGGCGCCAGTGCCCAGCACAAGCCTAGGAACTATTAACATACCCCCCCGGAAAGGCCACAGCGGGCCAATTAGTGTTAGTATGTTCTCAGTGGTGAGCATTATGGTAATTGCCACCATATTTTCACCTGCTTCCTTCAGCTTACAGTTACTATTTTAGATAGGTATTGAATCAAACCCATTGTGTTGACTCTAAGAAAGCGAGTGATTTAGTCAGTTCCCAGTCTTCATTGCTTCTGTGCTGTGTAAACTCGTTCATTGTGCTCCAGTTACAGGTAGCTTAGGCTTTCTGTTGTACGCAATGCACTTCTCTTGCATATTTGCCAGTGTTAAGAGCACGCTTAGCTGACCTGCTGTGACACGTTTACATTTTACTGCTGTCTCATTTTTCCACTAAGATTTTAATTGACAATTCTATGCTCACAAGATTATTTTAATCTCTTTAACACTTCAGTAGACTTTTAATGTTGGGAAGGTAAAGCTGTGCTTTAAAGTTGATTCATCGTATTTTCTCAGCTGAATTCAGATGGCTATTTAGGGAAAGGCTTCCAACCACTCAATAGCCTCTGCAGAGAGCAGGATACTTCCTGTGGAGTTCTGTGTTCATATTATTGGGGTGGAAGTTCTGAACTGTATTCAACTCTTTTCTCCATTTTTGAAAGAACTTCAACTTGCAACATTATGTTCCTTGATGTTGGCTGGTTTTTTTGGCTGTTGTTTTTTAATTCTGTCTAAACCACCTTTGAGAGCTAAATGTCAGGCTTAGTTTCAACCACAAACAGTTTGTGACCCAGTTGCAGGGCGAGAAGGGAGAAAGAAAATATTCCTGTCCAAATAGGTGATTCCTAAGGACAGGCATTTCTTATGATTTGAAGACTACAGGTGTACTCTTCGCTGGATTAAAAACTGGCTGGACGGCCGAGCCCAGAGAGTTGTGGTGAATGGCGTTGAATCCAGCTGGCGGCAGGTCTCAAGCAGTGTTCCTCAGGGCTCAGTCTTGGGGCCAGTCTTGTTTAATATCTTTATTGATGATCTGGACGAGGGGATTGAGTGCACCCTCAGTCAGTTTGCAGATGACGCCAAATTAAGCGGCAGTGTTGATCTGCTTGGGGGTAGGAAGGCTCTGCAGAGAGATCTGGACAGACTGGTTCGATGGGCTGAAGCCAATTGCATGAGGTTCAACAAGGCCAAGTGCCGGGTCCTGCACTTGGGTCACAACAACCCCAGGCAACACAACAGGCTTGGGGAGGAGTGNGGCTGGACATTAGGAAAAAATTTTTCACTGAAAGAGTCATCAAGCATTGGAAGAGGCTGGCCAGGGAGGTGGTTGAGTCACCATTCCTAGATGTGTTTAAAAAGTCGTGTAGATGTGGAGCTTGGAGACATGGTTTAGTGCAGACTTGGTAGAGTAGGGTCAATGATTGGACTAGATGATCTTAAAGGTCTTTTCCAACCTAAACGATTCTATGATTCTATATGGATTTGGTGATGTCCAACAACTTACTGGGCAAGGCGCTGCAAGTCTGAAGTGCTTCAGAATGCATTTTAGTTTCTTTAGGATCTGGGACTATGAAAGTACCTTAAAATTACTATTTCAAGCCATTGAGGAGGGACTTTTACAGATCTCTGTAGTACTATTAGCTACCATGGCTTATTTCAGTTGTGCAAATGAAGTTAGTAGTCAGCCAAGAGGAATGATGACAGAAATTTTTGAAGAGGGCTGTATTTGTCAGTAGGTAATCAGCATTAGAAAGACAAAATTTGGTATATAGTCAACTTAAATTTTTCTGTTTTTTCAGCTCTTCGATGTGAGAAGCAGATGCTCAGAGCTTCTTTGGATATGCTTGCAAGGCAAGCTTAGTTAGGTAATAATTCATCTGCTGTTTGTGTAACACTATTCTGTAGATTCCTGTGCTGGTGTTTTCTGTAAAGAGTTTGTTTACTGTCCATCTTCATACCTGTACTCTAAGTTTCAATCGCTTCATGCCTAGTTTAAAATCATAGTTAAGTAAATCAGTTTTGGATTTCACATATAGGCTGAGCCAGTGTTCAGTGTACTGCTCAAAGAGATCAGCGCTGTCTGAACGCTGCTTGATTAAAGGAGGTGACTGAGTACATGTTGTTAGATTTCACCTTGAACCTCATCTCTAATTTGGCCTTTTCTTTTCAGTTAACACCCCCCACCCACCCACAATAAATAACAATATATGTGAGTTCTTGACGAAACAATTTCATTTAAAAAAGAAGAGCCATTTATTTTCCCTTCCATAGAGTTCCATTAGTTGCAGGCCTCCCCTCGGCTTTCAGCAGGCTGCCTGTTGAAGAGCACATGCTGAAGTATTCAAGCTCTCTGTCCTGGGTGGTGGAGGGGGTCGTCCACGTGTTCAGGGGTCATGCTGGTTTTCACATTTAGAGGAGGTGGAAGGGAAGGCTTTTTCCCAACTTCCAGTGGCTAGTAATTGGTGAGTGTTCCTGGAATATGTTACTTTGCTAGCCTTTGTAGGTTATGTGGCAATGTGTTACTTAGTTCTGTGCCTTGGTCGTTAGTGCCAGGCTTCATAAACTTTCCTGTGTGGCAGTAAGATTCATTGTGAACCACATTGATTGTATGCTGTCCATCATCTCTTGAATATGTGGTATAAAGACTAGTCTAATATATAACTAGTCAGCAGGGAGAAAAGTGCATTTTATGAACTCAAATTTTAAAGAAATGTTCAGAATTAATTGCCTGAAGTATTTAGGGAAAACAAGGGATGTAAAAATGATGGACTGCTTAGCATCTTCCCCTTTGGCCTATGCATGCTAAGTGGATGGAAAGTACTCTGCCAAATAGAATATCTTGCAGGTGGGCGTAACGGCGATTTTGTGCTTGCATATTTAAAAATGTGAGGTGAGCTGAAGAGCCATTTGGATAGTTACTGTCATCGTTGGCGGTGCACAATTAGGGGAAGGAGAGAGAGATTTTGTACTTAATGGGAAAGTACTGATACTTCAGATGTCTGGCTGATACTTCATTCTGTCTGATTGTCTGGCATCTTTCATGATCTTTAATGTATCGGTCCTTTAGAGGCCTATTAGTTGTTTAAATCTGAAGCCAGGGTCTAAAGGGCTACACTCAAAAAGTTTTCAAGGGCAACAGTGTCATCTAGAAAAGTGAGATAAGGGTATTTGCGCATTTCAAAGTATGAATAACTGTATACATTATGTAGGCTGAAGTCCAGTGTATGTCCATGTAAATACTTTTACTGACAGTTAATTTTCCTTGCTGAATGGGTACGTAAGTATACATCAGGGCTTCTGCCTGCAGAGCTACCCCAGAAAAATTTTCATCTCTGGTTTTGCTGGAGGGCATGCAGGAAGCATGTTGCAGTGTGCCATACTGAGCTGCGGATTCCCGAGTCCCCAGTTGCACCCATTTGTGTGTTTATTCTCTGTACTGTTTGGAAAATCAGGAACAAGTGAGAAATTATGTTGATTATCCTGAAATAAAGATGTGCTTTATCCCTGCAAATGAGTTGCAGAAGCTAGCTTATATGTTTAGTCAGCTAAGGATTCTTTGTGTACCTAAGATCTTGTACATCTTTCACCTCTCTCCAAGACGCAAATTTAAATCCAGCACTGAAGGATATCATGCGGATTTGTACACTTGCTGGTGGATTGAGGTTCCATAAAACAATGAAGAGATTATGGTTATCCATGCTTATTCCATCTGTAACAGATGTAATATTAATAATACTTTTTTTTTTTTACTTAAGTCACTCAGCTATAATCCAGTGCAAATTAACTGAAGTTAGAAATAGTCTTTATTTTAGCATTTCAGAGCACGTGAGGCAAGAGAAGACATCTGAATTATTATTGCTTATAGAAGATACTGAGATAGGTATGTTCTTTTTTGCATGCAATGTGTTTTTCAGTGAAACAAAATCATGTTGCAACATGTTCTTTCCACAGAGATGGGCTTGCTGGCACATTGAAGTGTTTCCTTGGTGGCTTTCTTTATTTTTTGTGGTGCTTTAAATGTAGTGATAGATGTTGTTTAGGCTCTCGCTTAATGCTATGGAAAATTCCCTCAACTGTGGAGACTTTTCAGTAGCTAGATTGTTAGCAAAGTTGTCTCTTGCAGCTTCCTACATTATTCTTCACTTTATGGGATAGAAAACGTGTTGGGAAGGGAAATGAGTCATACTGCCATTATTTCCAACTGATGACCTGTTCCAGGTTAAGTCTGGCTAGCATCTCATGTGTACTTTAAATTTCTAAGGTTTTCCCAGTTGCTTGTAATTGAAAAGCCTGAGATACTCTACTGGTGCTCAGATAGATCAGCAGGGTCAACTGAAGTTGCTAATTTTTAAAATCAAAGCATGTATGTATTTTTATCACTAAAGAATTATTTGTGAGTTTCTGTTTTGAAGCATGTGTGAAAGGAAGTCTGGTCCACAAATACACAACATTTCTCCTCGGTTATTGCATCTGTTGGTTAGACAGATCTTATAGTATGTCTGTGCTAATATTCTATTTTAGTTAGTATAAACCATTTAATTACTGTCCTAAGTTTCCAAATTGGCATGCAGATGAATGCCTTACTTCAGCAGCAGCTGAAGTGAGACAGAATGAAAGGTTGGTGCAACAGGACCACAGATTTGTAACTTTGTAACACTAGAATGCTTCTCTAGAGCTACCATTTTCTTAAGAGAATTTCCTCTAGAAGTAAAAATTTAGGTATTATTTTGAATATGTCTTAGAAGAATAATTGTACAATGTATATAAACAACAAACAACATTTCCAATGTCTGTGTGCTGTGTTGAGAATATGGGTATGTTACTGTCTGCTGCTTGTAATAGGATTGCATGTATGTTTAGTGAATGCTTTAAAATAATCCTTTTTTTATTATTTTGCGATGTGACAATATTTCTTTTTAAATGAACAACATGTGTGTTTAACATGCATTTTTCAAGAGTCAACAATTTCTGTGAAAGCTATCATGGTATAATAGCATTGTATGAAAAGCTCCTTTTCTTCATAAACCCGTATATTTAATCCCTCAAAGCGGCAAGCAACATGCTGGCCAGAGAATTAACTTCAGATTGAAGATAAAGAAGAGGCCAAAGTTAATGACAGCTACAGAAAGCTGAAAGATATAATATAATTCAAGTAGGAGAGTAACAGCTTGCAAAACAGGTTGCAGTATTTGCTTTATGACGAATAACTAGTGCAAAAGAGAGTGTCTCGAGAAAAGCATGTTTTCTGGTAAATACATTCTTAGACAATATTCTTGTGAACATGCAGGAAATAAGTTAGACGGGTTATGTTTGGGATGATACTGGCTAGCTATTTGACTTTAGAATATAAATGGTAACGCAGTGTAATATAAAATTAATCACAATGGTCAGACTTAAAGTCTCTATTTCATAGTATGAGATATTCAAATAGGAAGGAAATCTGTTTAATGGGAAAATAAATAAATCTTATTTCCAGTTGAAACTCAGAGTAAGAGTTACCATATTATTAAAAGTCAAAAAAAATTATAATTTTCATTACTTTAACCATGTTCCCACAGAAACATAGTAAATGTTCTGTAAGGTAAAGATACTTATCAATTGTTTTCAGTCCTGTTTGATCAGGTGCTTTAGTTATGGATGAACCTCAATGAGTTTCTAAAAATTGATGTGATGCTTCAAAATATGCCAGAAGTTAAAGATGATAAGTCACACAGGGATTCACAGCTGTCTTGAAAAGATGAATTTCTTCCTATGATCACTTAATTTCATCTGATTGGGGTAATATGAAATAGTGCATGCATCTCTTAGCAGTCAATTTATGGAAAAAAAATTGGTCTAGTCTGTAATGGACACTTTAAAATAAGTGTTCTCGTCATTTGGGTGTTACAGGTAAATCCTGGATCAGACACTGTTGTTGGCCTATGTTCTGCCTCTACATAATTCACAAAATTCCAGAATGGCTGAGGTTGGAAGGACCTCTGGAGATCACCTGGTTCACCCTCCCCTGCTCAAGCAGAGACATGCAGAGCCAATTGCCCAGGACCGTACCCCTACAGCTTTTGAGTATCAACAAGGTTGGAGGCTCCGCAACCTCCCTGGGCAACCTATGCCAGTGCTTAGTCACCATCACAGGGAAAAACTGGTTCCTGATGTTCAGAGGGAACCTCCTGCGTTTCAGGTTGTTCCCATTGCCTCTGGTCCCATCACTGGGCACCACTGAGAAGCTCCTGGCTCCATCCTGCTTGTATCCTTCCTTCAGGTATTTATATACCTTGCTTGGATACCCCTGAGCCTTCTCTTTTCCAAGCTGAACAGTCCCCGCTCTCAGACTTTTCTCATAGGAGCGATGCTCCAGTCCCTTCATCATCTCTGTGGCCCTTTGGTGAACTCTCTCCAGTATGTCCATGTCATTCTTATACTGGGGAGCCCAGAACTGGGCACAGTCTGGTGTGAATAGTTGAAGACAGAAGGGGAAAATGGTGAGTTGATGCAGTAACACTGAAAGCTATGGGGGAGAATCTGAGGTTATGAGACCTTTCCTCTGCCCCAGCTCAACTCTTGACTTCTGTCATAGGCTTCCAGCCTGAGATTTAGGAAAATTCAGAAGTTCTCTTCAGTTATTCATGTCTGGATCCTTGTATCTGACTAATCACTGTGAATTAGTGCTGCAGGAGACTGCTTTGTTACAGAAGGTGTGCACCTTTGTCCTTACTTGTAGATGCAGTCTTAGTGGCGTGGTGCTGCCATGTACCCGTTCCTCTGTCTGTCGCTGAGGTTGGATTTGATCATATTCTGCACACTTACTGTGGTGGGAAATAATGTGAGACTCCCTGCAGTAAAGCATAGTTCCTTAAAACACAGTACGAGTACATAGTAGCATTGTTCGGCTTGCATGGGTACAGCACTGCCAGGGTAAAAATAAAATAAAAATTTTATTTGGAAAACATGCACAAAACCTACTGGAACCATGTGATGATATAAATACATAACAATATTCAAGCAATGCAGCTGTCAAGGTATTTTCACATGCAGAAAGACACACTGTCACCAAACCTCCTAATAATTCTTCACATCACATCACATCACAGTGAGAGCACAGGAACTTTGTCCAAAGTACTACTTATTCTATTGAGAATAGAAACAGGTCTTTCACGTCTTCACAGTTTACATAGGGTATCTGTATATCTCAGTTTGCTAGAAAATGCATCATAAATTAATGCTGCATTTTAAAATAAGAGTTAGAAATTATCTTAAAATGACATAATTTAATCAGCATCATTGAAACCTCTTGGAGAATGAAGCCAATACAGTCTTGGGAGTTAAGTAGGGCAGTTTATTAAAACAAATGAAGTGATCAATTCCAAGCTTTCCTGGTCTCAGCCAGTATACTAGAGCAGGAATAAGCACTGCATAAGGGAACACTTCAATGACAGAATCCTCTTATCTCGGAAACCAAGTAATAAAAATAGTTATTATTGTCTGGATGCAGCTAGCTTAGCCTTAGCATTAAGTACCACAAATAAGAATCTGCCTTTTTAAAGAATGGCTGACTGCTTCAGTGCCATGTAGGCCAGGAGGGAGAAAGCTGCGGCTTTATTTTGTGCAAACCTTCCTACACGATTCAAAAGGTAAAAGGCAGTAATGATGCTTTTGAGGAATATTTCCTTTATAAACTTTTAACACCAGCTTTACATAAGGCCAGTACTGAAATAGTTACGATGCTTATACCTGATAATGGAAGATTGGTGTGATCTGTGTTTTAGAAGGTTCAGAATATTGAGGAACAGGTGAAAGCATAGGTTTTTTGAATATTATATGAGAACACACAAAACTAGTCTGTCTCTGAATTCTGTCTTGATCGTGTGAAAAACCTTGTTTGGGAAATATTCCCAGGCACAGCAAAAGCTGTCTACTTTCTTCTGATGGATTTCAGAGCGGCGAGTATTGGCTTCTCTGTGGAAAGTCCTTGTAAACTGAGATGTTTAAGCTCTACTGTTAAGGAATTTTGAAAGGAATCGCAGATCAAAAGTGTTTTAACAGAAACTTTTAGCTGTAGAAATTGGTGTCTCGGATAGCACTTGGTCAATTTACCTTCAGAGAATGTGGCGGGGTTCACGTTTTTTCTCTTATTACTTCAGCCTTTAGACCCCAATTAAGCAAAGCACAAGCATGTTGTTATGTAGGCAGTTCTGTTAAAATAATGATGCTCTTTAGATCCTAAGTAAACACATGTTTATATACTGTGTTAGTAATGTGGAAGGCTTTACTTGAAGAACAGAGAGGTCAAGAAGTAGTTCTTCAGCTGGAGGTGGCTCTCCTCTCAAAAAGACATGGAAAATAATACCGTAAAGCTATTTAAAATGGCTTTATCCACTCTGCGTAATCAAATGTTCCTAACACATAGTTTATTGTTTTCTGCAAAGATTAATTGTTACCATTTTCTATTCCCCTGGCTCTTCTCTCCTTTTTAGATAGGCAACATATAAGATTAACGCTTTTATTTTGCATGGTGTGAATATTTCAGAATACAGGTCAATGGCCTAGGCTATGGGAAGACAAAGCTCTTTCTGTGCCTCTAATATGTCACTTTGCACTGTGTCTTCTGAGAGATTCAATTTATCCCATGGAGAGGGATGGAAGATGGGTCACGAGGAGTAGCATGGACAAAGGGAAAGTTTGCCTTTGAATCTCATTTACCAATCTGTCAGCTTTGACCTAGGCCATGGAATGATTCACCTGAGACTTAGTCCTTACCAGTGCTGGGCTGGGCTTTCTGCCCTGTCTGTAAGGAGCTGACTCCCTTTGTAAGTTTGGACATACTCACGCCGACTGTAATCCCCAATGTCAGCTCTTTCCTACTGACTGGTTCTAGGCTTCAGCCAGACTTTTCTCGAAGGAAACACAGGGAGTTTAATGAATCTGCACAATTAAAATTTTGGCTTAAATACGCAGCATTATTTTTGTATTTCTGAGCTTGATGATTCCCTATTTAGAGTCAGATATAGCAGTGGTGTCTTAAAAGTGACAGTGGCTGTAACGCCTATCTACTTGAACTTTCTGAATCATCATAAGCATTTGATGTATTTCTGCTAATGTCTTCCCTTCCAAAATATGCTGTTCATATTTTGCTGAAGTTGTTCCCTTTCAAGTCTCTTCAGCTTTTCTTAGTCCTTTTCTTTTGTATCCTTTCATCCTACCAGGAAAAAAATAACCTGCCAAGTTATTAGCACAGTCTAGGTTAAATAAAATCACCTTATCATCAGGACATTTCATATACCTTGTTATGAATGGCAGCATTGGCACCAATTCATGTCTTTCACTTAAATGCTGTGGCTCTTGTTAACAGAGTTTGTGTGATGAGCAAACTGAGATGTTCAGAATTGCAGATAATGATCCTCTGACTTCTTTTCACCTTTCTTCTCTCACTTGATGGGGCAAGTGCATTCTACTGAGATATTAAAGTCGTTTTTGTAATACGTGAATGCCTTTGAAATGTATACTTCCTCATTTTTTACAAAACATAATTATTGCCTCATTAGTAAACTGTAGTCATGAGATTATGCCATGGGTGGCCAGTTAGTACTGGTTTTCGTGTTTGATCATTAACTGAATGTTGTAGTTGGACAAACATTTTGCTGACTTAAATGCCTAAAAATACTTAGAGAAATTCAAAACCATTAACTATTTTGCATGACCTTGAGTTCACAAAAGCACATCCAGTATGCTGGATGTGCTTTTGTAAGAGTCTCTGGGTTTGTTTTTTTTTGCCATGGGGATGGGCAGCTGTATGTGTGTCTACCTATTTCTGTTCAGAACATTTGCTTGTGCTTAAATGAATAAAATGTTCGGTGATAGGACATCATTATTGCAAATGTGTGTTTTTATAAATGATTTTCAGTTATAGTATTAAGTTGCAGAATAACAATATGAACAGTCATAATACTATTTGGGAAACAGCCCATTTCATGTACTTCATGTAGCCTGTGGGGAAGTTCTTTCACTTCTGCATGTGAAGCTTTTGTTTTATGTGATGAAAATGGTGGTGTGGAATATTACAGTAAACATGAGTGGCTTTAATTAAGAAGACTTCAAATTAGCAGTCACTTAAGTTCCTGCTCATCTAAGTGACTTTGGCTTAATTTCAGTCCTTCCGAAGTCAGTAAAGTGACTTTAACATTAGTCTAACTTTTTTTTAAGATGAAAACTGGTTTGTGCTGTGATGCGTAGCTGCTTCTTAGTGATGGGGTTTAGTGTTGCTAGGTAGTCATAGTAATGAATATGTTTGTGCAATATATCGAATATTTTTGTGTAATATATAGGAAAGCTATTATCACTAAGAACTTGTCAACATTTTGATAATTTATCTGAAATAAAATAATGTTGGCAGAAATATTGGTATGACACTTATCACAGCTTAAGACCGTAAGAAATGTTTGTTTTAATACAAAATCAGCTGCTGCTTAAATTCCTTTCTGTGAGCCCCGTACAACATTGATAGCACTACAAATACTTGAAATTTCAGGCATCAGCAGTAGCTGTGTACTGATTTAATCACTTTTATTGTTAGCGTTGACATTTAATGTGATAATTTAAAAACCCCAAGTGAGTAGTATGAGCCAGTGACGACTTCTTGAGCAGGCTTATTTATCAGTGTGGAAACTGTACATGTCTTCTAATATACCTTCCAGAATCTGTATTTTGTAAGATCACATCTGCAAAATGCAAGCTTTTTGGATGCAAATTATTTAACCACATTTATTGCCTGAGCGTTTTTAATGTTCAGTTTAGTTGATGTGATAATATCATAGGTGAAATAAGTATTGAATCTTGACTTCTCAGGTTAGAAATTCCATTGTGCATCTTTCTTCTCATACCTTGTTGGCAACAGGCCTGTTGTGTGAAGTTGAGTTTTGATTCTTTGAAGCAAGAAGGAGGTTATATCTTGTACAGTGTTACATGATATTGATAACACTGGTAATTTTGTCTTTCATGTAGTCATACATATGTATATAGGATTTGAAAGGGCATCCTTATTAAGCAGAAGAGTGAAGTATGAGAAAACTATCAGTTATACAGCATAGAATCTTGTATTTCCATATTTATCCTGTTTATGCTAATCACACGATTGCTGTATATGCATTTAGCAGATTTTCATTCTGTGCCCGTCGATGTGGCTGTTTTAACTCTGTAGTTTTTATGTCTGAAGATGATCCATAGAAATACAAACAAGGAATTGTATCAGCAGTATTTCATTACCAAAG
This sequence comes from Burhinus bistriatus, assembly GCA_013397275.1. Taxonomy (NCBI): domain Eukaryota; kingdom Metazoa; phylum Chordata; class Aves; order Charadriiformes; family Burhinidae; genus Burhinus; species Burhinus bistriatus. The sequence goes on from VYXH01010791.1 coordinate 13,971, forward strand.
CTGAGAGATGTCAGACATAATTACTGAGACTAACATCTGGAGTGGTTTATTGAAGGGAAACCTGCCAGGATTGTTAGCACATACAAAGCAGCATTATCCATATGTATGAAGCTTTATAACTAGAGCAAGTTGGGTGAGTACTGCAAGTAAAAGGTATAAACCACAACAAAGAAAATCTATGAATGCGCCTACTGTGGTGATGTGTTTGAATGAACTGCTCAAAGAAGCTGCATCTCGGAGCTTTCCAAGGTAATGAGTACTGTCCATCTATAGAAGATTTTGGCGAAAACCTTGGGATACAGATTATTTGAGCTTGCAGTGAAGAATAGGGTTAAATGAAATGTGGGACTCTTCAGCAGAGAAAAGGTCCAAGGCAGCGTTTGGTTGCAGAATGAATGGTTGGTTTTGTGCACTTTTATCAGGCCACTCTTAATATCCATTAATGTTTACTGTAGAAGACAGTTTTGGAGTGCTGAGGGTCTTGCTGCTGGTTCTCCTGCCAGGAGCTTGACAGAATTGTTTGGAAGAAGTGTGACTTGTCTATGTTCTCCAGCCTGTGTCTCTTCATGTGTGCTTTTTCATAGTCTCTCCCTAATTTATTCATTCGGGCCAATGACCTATGACTGTTTGATAATTTTAATGGGTATAAAGCCTACCACTTATTTTTATGAATGTAGGGTACATAGGAAATGTTGAGGTGGCAACTGAGAAGTCATGTTCTACGTGCTTAAAAATTTCCTACCACCTTTTTAACGTTTTCTACACAAGGGTTGCAGTAACGGATGGGATTTTGTGCAACACAAGGCTTTAATAGTGGATTCATGTATAACAAATGCAAGCAAAAGTACGTATATATTGTCTGTGTTGGGAGTTTTGTATTGGTTTTTTTCTGGTGATGATTTACAGTAGTAGTGCCCAGTAATGTTAATACGACTATCGCCATAAATCCTCTGTACCCATCCGTGGTTACTTAGCAGTATGTCTTTCTAGCAGATGTATTAGGATAATAGGTTAAAAGTTAAGGATATTGGAGGGATAAAATTGATATTTTAAATAATGTTCCCATGTTCTCTCAGTATCGATTGTAAAGTTTCTGTTTTATCTGGCTTTCTTACACATCTCGTTGTTGTCATTCATATTCACTTTCTGGCCTTTTTTCCCCTTGTCTGTTAGATGACTCAGTGATTGGCAAAAAGACATAAAACGTTGATGCCAAATGCCTTTTAAGTAGGACATCAAAGACATACCTATGTTCTTGATTTCTAGATCTTTTCCGTTACTACATAATTGATGAATATATTTTACATGGATTATTTTAAAGGTTTGCAAAAAAAAGCTGGTCACAAAGTGTTTGGCTAGTTTCTGTACCAGTTTTGGTAGGTACTGCAATATATACTAAGAGGTGTAGAAGAAATTCTTTACTGTAAAGTGTTTGCTCATGTAAACTAACTTGCAAAATAACCTGCTCTTGGAAAGTGATAAAATGATCTCAATTTATTTTTCAATGAACTGCATAACATATTAATAGGATAATTTGGTATGTGTAAAATGAAATACATTTACTGAGTACAGACCAAATATTTGAGCTTAAATCCATGTGTTTCCTTAAAAGTTGCTAGTTGTCGCTGGTTGCAGAGTAGACAGACTGTCCTGTTTTCTTAGATAGCTATGGTAAATACTTGTTTACAGATCTGCCCTCAGCAGGAGTTTCGGTTCATGCTTAATTATTAAGAACAAATGAGTCCCCAAGGAGATATCCTGTATTTTGTTGTATCTTGAAACGAGTTAGAGTGCTGTTCTAGTTACTTTACTCATTTCTTCGTATACCAGCTATATCCGGTACACTGGGAACATCAGTATTTTGTTTAGAAACAAATAATGTTTGATTTTTAGATTTTTCGTCATCTTTGACAGTTTTAAGAAATCCAGTAATTCTCAAGGAAGCTTTAATTATAAAATGTACAGCTGCATTAGAAGACAGTAATAGGCCGTTAGTCTAATACCCTACGTGTCTGAGGTTAGTATTTTATATTTAATAAAGTCCGTTTAACTACACTGAAAGTCAATAAAATCATAGTGGGTATGGTGCAACCAGTGTTTGCAAATAATCATAGTAACTCCAAATCATATTGAGGATTTCTCCCTTGGGAGGCAGTTATGTATTCTCAATTTTGGAGTTTTCTTTTGGGGATGAGCTGAAACCTGATGATTTGAGATGTATCAGAAACCTTCTGTTTTTTAAGACATTTGCTCAAATGATGACTTGCATTTACTTTCAACAGTAAGTGAAAATAAGAGGCCACAGTGGATTTAATCTTGGTCAGCTGTAAACTTTGTGAAATTTATACATAATGTATGTGGATGAGATGCATAAATTAACAAGTCACATGTTTATTTTAGAAATAATAAATAGTGTAATTCATTACACCGATATGTTTATTTTTCATTTAGATCTGTTTTTCCATAGGAGCAAACACTGAAAATATGGTCTTTTGGATAAAAATGCAAAATATAATGTGCCAGTTCAGAACTGAAACCTCTATTTAATGAAGCTATGCCAATGCAACGGATTTATGTTGCAAACAAATCTTTCTTGTGCATTTGAAGATCAAGTTAAGCACTTATTTCCTTATATATTACTGGCTTGGTTTTGCTCAAAAGAAAGTAAGTAGAGCATTTATTACAGAAGCTAAAATGCAACCTAAAAACAAACTTATCACTTACATTGCCAAACAGAATGATGAACGTTATTTAAAAGAGTGTGCATCCTCCCTCCCTCCCCAACCCCTTTAATAACCTGCATGTAATCCTTTAATCCTGTAAGCTTTTATCTAGGGCTTTATATATATTACCAGAGGAACTTTCTTTCATTATAGCATCATCAAAGAATGGATTTCTGATGTTCTGTAGTGCACTGGGAGCATTAAGATTTATTTTTTTTAAAAAACAATTCCTTTCTGTCACTATTTTGCCTTTTGGATGTAACAAGTTATTTTCCCTCTGCTTCTGATAATATAATTGAAAGGCTAAGCATTTACAGTTTGGAGGTATAGTTGTAAAAATCTTGCAATTTAATGTTTTTCTGCAAAACTTTCTTAGTGGGGAATAACTTTAAAGTTGCTAAGGAATGTCATGTAACTCACTTTATTAATTTATAGTCTAAGAATCTTTCCTTAGTATATAACAAGCTGACCTTTTGCAAATTGCCAGGACAGGAGGAATAAATTACATTGTTACAATGAAAAATATGTATAAAGTGAGTGTTGCATTTTTAGTTTTGAAGGCTGAAAGGTCTGGTCATGTTATTTCCAAACTTTATTAGTGGTTGATACAAAATTAATTTTCTAATATTTGACTAATTTCCTTAAAAGCTTGATTGCTATAAAAAAAGATTCCATTAAAAAAAAAATAAATACATTTATGTCAGTTTTCTGATCTTTATTCAAGACAAATATTTAAGCTATTCAAGCAGTTATAGTTATTTTAAATATAATGTGTGGATTGTATTTTTCCTACTTAGATTGAAGTTAGCAGTAATGTCCTATTGTTGTCACTGAATAAGTTGCAAATTCCTGTATTTGTTTTATGCTTTAAAAACAGAAAGAGTGTAGACTTTGTGTAAGTAGTCTCAGGAGAGTCTTGGTGTGGGTTAAGTCCAGCATTTTTTTAAACATCAGATCATAGATTATTCTTGTATGGAAATCTATATGTTTTGTAGTTACCTCCAGTGACTTAACTACTGGGGAAATGTCTGTATGCAGAAGGACTGTAAATACCTTTTCCTGGGTTGTTCTTGCATTGACAGCAGGTGGAAGGCATGGAAGAGCATCTCCGCTTCTCATCTTGCAGATATTCATCTTTGGAAAGATTGATTCTGACTTTTTAACTCCCTTTCTCAGGAACACGTATAAAAGTTCTACACCTATCTACCTAGATTGTAGGTATTTGTACATGATTTTGTGGGGAAAAAAGTAACCGAACTAAGAGAAAGTATAGCTTTCTAGGCTGAATTTGAGATTTGACATTTTATGACCACAACTTAAGTGAAACATAACTAGCAGTATTTGTGAAACAAATTGGCCTCCAGTTTCTTTATATTAAATTAACCTGTTCTGAAGGACTGCCAATTATAATCAGCCTTCCTTTTGAAGAGTTTACTGGGGATTACATTTTTAAGAGAGCAGTTTATTTGATGAAAACATCTTATGTTATTTACTTAGTGCTCTTTCCATCATTTTACGGAAAAATTCTGGCCTGCTGTTTGTCACTGCAAGTGTTCAGCCTATAAATTATTGTAGTGAAATGTAATAAGAATTGAAATAGGCCTAGATTATTCACAATGGGGTGAAATTAATTCTTAAGTCTCCTGCTTTTGGGAGGAAGGAAAAATGTCACGTTGACTGTACATACAAAGGAGGAAGAATTTTTATTAAGCCTTAATAAAATTCACGTAACACACTTTATTGTTGATACTATGTTAATTTTAGTTTTACTTCAAGTTTAAAATAAGAATGGTTAGTTGATGTTGGTGCATTTCAGTCACTGGTCATTGCAGATGGAAAAGGTACTTGCTGTTTTTATTCCACTTGCATAATCTTATTTCAAGAGCTCTATTTCGAAGCTATTTAAAATAAACTTATCTAGAGCTATACAAGTGGAAGTTGGAAAGGAACAAAATTCATAAAAAAAATTTATTCATTCTAATAATAATTATGATTTTATCCATCTTCAGTCTATGTGGTAGGTTTCACAAATTCCCATATTTCTCTCACAATTTCTGAATTTTAAGAATTGCTGAATAATTGTTTTTCATGCTTGGCTCTTGTGATCTCGCTTTGCATTCTTAATTTCCCTTCTAAGAAAGAAAGGATCTGAGGACTTATATTTATTTTTATTTTTAAAGCCAGTATTGTTTTATAAGTATTGCTGTCTGAGCTCTAGCAGGAGTTGTTATTTAGCAGTCTTGAAATGAACTTGCTTATTAAGCTTACTGGCTCTCACTTCCAGTATGCCAGAGTTATCAAAGGATTTACCTTTTATTTATTTATTTATTTTTATAAGACATCTTTCTGTTTCTCCCTCTCCTGTTCTTCAGAATATATAGGCTAATTCCTTGATATTTAGGAACCTCGGCTACAGGAATTTAAGCATAGCTGCTGTCTGTGTTGGTTAGGAACAAGGAAGAAATATTGTCCACTCCCCAAGTACATAAATAAATCCAAGATAATTTACTATTTTTATCTCAATGAAAGTTCAGCACATTCACTTGTAACTTGCAGTCCAAGGGCTGATCTCAGTAACTAAGTCTGGTGAAATGTGTAAGCTGGATAACAAAATGTACGTGTTCGTGATCTTGCACGTGTCTTTTATAAGAAATTGCCTTGTCTGTTGGATTAAATACAATGTAGATGCAGCAGAGTGGAAAGAATGGCAGATGATTTTTCCGTCCCTCTATTCTTCAATCAATCTTGACAATTAAGAAGGCAGTCTTAGGAAGGAAACAGTTATCGCATGTTTTGGGAAGAATTTTAATATGCCTAAATGGACATCATTTGCTTATTGACTGGTAATTACTGGAGATGACTGCTAGTGGGGGAAAAAAACTATCCTTCGTATAAAAACTGACAATTTTCTGCACTGGGAGACATTGTACATTAATAAATATCTGTGAAAGCCCAGAAGAAGCTACAGAACTGTGAGAAGCTGTCGAATAATACAAAGTGATGAAAAGGTCAGGATAAAGAAAAGGAGAAAACTGTTGCTCTCTGTAGTCCTCTACTGTAGGCTAGTGCAAAAGGGGCAGATAAACGCTGTTTAGTCTTTGTCTTGACTGTTACCACAAATCTACTGAAACCAGACAGAAGAAGCAGTGAATGCAGTTTATCAATGGGCCATGATCTTTCTGATTTTCAGAGCCTGAAGTGAGAAGTGTTAGGTGCAAATCCGGTAAAAATACTTAAGAGCTTAGGTGTCATACCACAGAGCTTTTTTGGGTATTGCAGTGAAATGATGGACTCTTGTTGGGCGTGCAGGGTCTTCCTAACACATTTGAGGCGTTCTCTATGGGACAAGGAGAAAGCCAGGCCTTCCAGGATGGTTGGCAGAGTAGGTAGGCAGCTTCGCTAGCTCACCTTGCCAAGTCTGCTTCAATCTAATCAGCAGGGAAACACTGAAGCTCCAAAAGCTTTCAGCAGGTCTTCCGGCATGTGCATCTCCCTGACAGTCCAGACCTTGCTCTTTAGTGCAGTTGTCTGCTTCCTTTTTTTCCGGTTATGGTTTTTCTCTTGTCTCTTACTGTATAATAGCTTAACGTTTTTCACCTTCAGGACAAGCTCTTTTATCGTGAGGTTGTAGTGTCATCAGCCATCCTCTGTCTCCTTGTCTTTGGACTGGTGAATCTTGCATCCTCTTCTGCACAGTAATACATTTTAACAAGAACATTGGAGAGTGTCCTCCCTCAAGAGAATTCAGGGTTTATGTCGGCCAGTAAACTGAGATCTAATCTGTTGGTTTAAAAACCAAGGACAGAGCAAATCTGCTGCTTTTTGAAAGGTGTCCACTGCAATGTTGTGTGGTGGTCCTTCCCTGGGGTCTATGTTAGGCATGGTCTCTGTTACAAATAGCATCTCAGGAGTGTGCAGTCAAAAAATACCTCATCTCTGGATCTTAGTAAGGCTGATAGCATCTGGCACAAGTTAGACTTGTGGAGAAAGAGTGGCAGGGCTCAGCTCATACCTGATCGTTCAGCTGAGCTTTCAAAAAAGATCAAGACTGCTGCAAGGAATCAAATGTAAGCATTTCATACAACCTGTTTGGGCTCATTGTAGCCTTAGCTCTAGGGAACGCAGAGTTGAAATTCTGTCACTCATTGAATTAGGTGGTCCAGGATTGGGGGACAGCTAAACAAGGACAACAAATAACAGCTGCTTTTTGTGTTAAAATCTTCAAATTGCACTACACCTAATTGAGTGTTTTACCAGTTATTAGTGTCCACACTGCTGGCATAACCTCCTTTCAACTACATGCATGGCTTTTGTCATCCAAGTAGTACCCAGTGGGACAAGAATGTATGGTTTTACTTAATTGTTTTTCTGTAAGGCTTATGTATAGCAATTTCTTCTGTCTGTTGTTTGAATATTGACCTCTCTAAGGAACAGAAGCTTGTTTAGTCAATAGAAATTGGAATTGTGAAGGAGGCCCGTGTCAAAAAAGTGTGCTTCTATCTGCCCCGTGTCAGGTATGCCTTAAAGGGAGGGTGCTGAGAAAGCTGCAAGAAACTGAAAGTAGGATTTTAGATAGGAATAGCACTTTCAACCTTAAGTATAGCATCACTGCGGCTGCACTCTGTAATTACAATGTCACTTGAGAATTGCTTACCAATTTTGATGCTTTAAACTATGACAGACTAATTCTGAGAAATGTTATTTTAGTTCTGTGGCACTTGCAGTGTTACGCAGCTGCTTGAAATTTCTGAATGTACCCTACTTTCTGCTTAGAAATTGGAGACAAAAAGGAACTTCTGAAATGAACTGTCAAGGTTCCTTTAAGGAAGATGATTCAGATCTAACCTTCCACAGTAGGTGGTATCACTGGGGGTGAATGAAGAATTCTTCAAGATGTAATGCCATTTCACCAGCAGGAAAACACTTCATATTTAAGACAAAAATGCTTTTTGAAAGCCCCTGGCAGATACACAGTGTCAGTGTCGTTCCTAGGCATTAAGTCTGTATCAGGATAGGAGACATCAGAACAATCCAGGACAATATATTTAAGGAAAACTAGGATGAAGTGAAGGTAATACAGATTGAATTTGTCCCTGAGGTTTTTTGCTCTGAAATCTTGTAAATGTCACATTTCAGGTTTTGCAAACTTTACTTAAAATAGGATTCCTTGTGCTGCAGTGCATGTAACTGTCAGGATGCGTTTGTGAAGCTGTATACCTGTCAGTCAGACTGGATCGCTGAGATTTGGCAGAGCTACTGCCTCATGTCTGTACTTTCATAAACTTTTCATAAGCCTTTTTCATCAAAGATGGAGAAATTTGCTAGTGAAGTTAATAGTCTAGCTTCCTGCCCCCCCACCCCCCAAAAAAATCTTATTCTTTAAACTAGCCATTCTGGTTTGAGTCCTTCTTCTATCTGTTTGATGAAAACCTATTGTGGAAGGTACCTCAGGCTGGTAGTGTGAATCATATACTTAATGCTGTTCTTCAGCTGTGTTAAATTATACCTCACCTACAGTCAAAGTAAATACCCTGTAATCTTTGAAGTGCATGGCACTTTGTCAAATCAAATCCTTCTGTTTTCTTGATTTTGTTTCCATTTTCATAAGTCTTGAGGGACACATTTAAAGCCTGACTAGATTTTCCTGTAGACTTGTCTTTCCTTGATGTATGATGTACCTCCATAGGTTTCACAGACGTAATCCTGGTGCGCACCAGCTCATCTGAAATCAGAAGCGGTTTCTGTTAGTCTTCCAGTACATTTGTCAGACATTATGAGTTGTGGTAGTTTACGAATGCATACAGAGTTATGTATGGAGATGTACACTGTCTTTTTCTAAAGAAAACCTCTATATCAGCCATTTTCACTTTATAATTTCCTCTAAATTGAGCAACTTAAGACCCTGTGCATCTGTGGTTAAATGAAGAACAATCTAGTTGAAGGAAATAATTCAAAGTAAACAGACATTCTCCTGAAATGCCACACTGGTTGAACACGGATACTGAAATGGCTGGAAGTCAGATGCAGTCACATGCAACAATTATTGCAAGATAAAAACCCCTTGAAAAAGTAGATAGTATGGATTTTCTTTTTTGAAGCTTAGTGCTTTGGGATTTTGTGGAATATATTAAAATGACAAACCGTACATCCTAGGAGTCTCTGCAGGTGTTGTCAAAGAGCAGATAATTACCAAATGGCTGCTCAAGTGAAGTTTTCTTAGAAAATATTATATTATGTTTAGCAATATACTTATTGTTTATCTTCTTTTATGAAATAATTTTTACATAATTTTCAATATGTGACTTAAATATTAAGTTAGCTAATTGCTCAAAAAAAAAAAGCCTGTGTCTTTTTGGGAGCTTGATTCGTTATAGTCTTCCCTCCCCCAAAGTTCTCAGAAAGCACTGATAACAAACATTTTTACCAGATACAGGTTCAGTTACTTTATTTAAAATAGAGATAGTAGCAAGTGTGTTAGTAGTTACACTACATGCATACATTTATTGTTGCTCTTAATGTCAACATTTTTGGCCTTCAGCTTCTTTATCATAATTGTAGAACGTCTTACAGTTCTGATGGAGATGGATTTAGACTATTTATTGACTGGATGTTTTTCATGAAGCAGGGGTGGTGAACAGAAAGAATGCATTGAAATTCAGTAATGTGCATAATTCATCTATCATAATTTAACAAATGGAAAAGACTAAGACAAGCTGCCATCCATCACAATTATTTAACTGCACTCCAGGGTAAGTTAAATTGTATTAAATAACATTTGGCTTAACAGATTTGGAGAATTCTATTGAGTAAGTTGCATCTTCTCTATCAACTTACTGCTACTGTTCAGTGATTTACAGTTTTGACATTTGTTACAAAACATTTAATTTGAACTAGAGATTTTTCAAAGCTGTTTGAAAACCAAACTTGCATAGATAAAGCATTATACGTGTCTAGCGCAGAAATAGCAGCATCCAAACCTAAATTGGAAGCAATACTACTGTAAATCTGAATTGTCCTTTAGAGGTACCTGTTTATTCCCTGGATTAGATGGTGGGGGGCCAGGGCCTTAAGGGAACTGATTTTCTAATTTAGGCAGTTGTGCCCAAAGTCAAGGGGAGGTAAATCACATTGCAGTCCTGAGACTCTTTAACCCTTAGGTTTGGCAGGTGCATCAGTTTCTTTCTTCCTTGTTGAGATGAATAAACTATTGTATGTTGCTTGTATGATAGTTTAGCCAAACTCAACTTTCTCCCCATTAATAAAACCCAAGCTAAATAAAGAGGAAAATCTAGTTAACCAAGTAGTTTCTTTGTACTTTTCTACATATGTGACAATTAGCTGTTTAATCGAATACACATGTTGTATGCTAGGTGAGGAAAAAGCTAACAATTTTTTTTCTGAGTTCTGATACTGTCATGCAGACTGTCACAGAAAACAAATTGTGGCGTGCTAACGCTGAATTCCTGGCCTTGGCACGTAACAATTTAGAGTGAGTATTTGCTTCTGGACCACGTCACTGACTGTGAAGGAGACTAGCACAAATCGGTAGAAATTATTGAGAGGATACAGTGACAGCGATGCTGGTAGTGACTCCACAGGGAGGGCTGCACTGGCTTTTGGACACAGCCCAGGTCTGCAGTTTATGGATTGATATGTTGCAGCACTGTTGCCAGCTGCAGAGTTAAATCTTCAGCTCATTTTAACAGGATATGAAATATGACAGATTTAAAGACCGTCAGACTTTCTTCTCTAAACTGTTGGAATGTGGCTGCCATCGGACCCAGGGCATCAGCCTGGAGATTCTAGTTGTACTGTAGGGCCACATCCTTGGCTGCTGGTCAGTATAACTGCACGGGTGTGATTCAGCAGTGTTGCTCTGCTTGGCTTGAAGAAGCTTAGGACCTGTCCCTAGAAATGCTACACGGAGCAAACTGTTGGGCAAAATATGCACCCCCCCAGATTCTGCTGGGAGGCTGTGCTGAGTGCAGATGTTTATTTCTGAAATCTTGCTGTTATGTTTTCAAATGAGTTCATACTTTTGAATGTAGTACTGCAGTTCTTCTTGCACTTCGGCACAAAGTAGAAGTATTTCTGCAAGGCATTTTAGTTAAGGAAAAAAAGGGGGGGGGGGGGGGACAGG
>VYXH01010791.1:24838-41795 GCA_013397275.1 Burhinus bistriatus
GGAAAAAAAGGGGGGGGGGGGAAGAGGTGCAGAACCACAATTTGTGGATATTGAACTTCCAGCATTCCTTGATGTACTAACATAAACTACATAAGATGAAACCAAACTATGTTAATTTGAGTTCAACAGTAAAAAGTCATCCCCACAAATTTGCTTTCGTGTCAGTTTAGGGTCTTTGCAGTACTTACTCTATTGGTAAGTAACTACTGAATTAGCAACATCATAAAGACATGTCTATGAAATGCTTTTCTGCATTCTTCACAAGTTACATACCGCTTTCAAAATATCCAGAGAAATCCTTAGGATGTTTCCTAAGGAATTTTTGTTTGGAATTTTTATTAAGTCATCAGAACACTTTTCTTATGATCTTGTATTGTATTTCTTCTCTTGTTAAGTGCAATAATATAATATAAACATAATAGTTTTAAAGCATTGTTTTTTTAAAATTGTTCTTTAACTTCTTTGCATCTAATTGTTCCTTATTTTCTGTCATGAAGTCTGTTCTTTGCAGAGGAAACTGAAAAGGATTTCATTCCTAGTCCAGTCCGTTTCATCTTTAACCCACCATCCTTACTCTTTTACAGACCATTATTATGCTGAGGAAGTCATATTAATGCTGTTTGCGTTGGGGGGGGGAGTTAACTCTTCTTAAGTGCTGTTCTCTCCAAAGTTGTTCTTTCTACTGTTACCCATGCTCCTTGGTTCATTAATGTTGTTGCTTTCTTGGAGGTACATCTCTGATGTGTGCTTTCTGTTCTCTCATACATGCATACCATCTCTGAATATTTTCATATATTCCTAAAATCAGATGTGTTCTTGTCTTGCCTTTGCAGAAAACCATTTTGTATGCTTTCCTCTCCTCCTGCATCAGGTACTGCAGCATCTGCTGGTATTCCTTTGTATAGCCCATCTGAAATCCAAAGTCGCATTCCCTGCTGTCATGCTAGAATGAGTGTTCTTCATACTGCAGCCTTTCCCTTGACTTGTCTTCTTCACTAAAAGCTTCCTGCTGTTGGCTTTTGTGGATTATTATGTCTGTAAGTTTGCTTTTGGCTGTGACTGCATCTTTCCTCCCCCTTTTCTTCCCTTAAGCAAGGCTACCTGCTGCTTGAGGTCTTTTTGTAGCTGTCTACAGGCTATCTTCCATGCCCCCTAGGCAAGGGACTTCTTCCACATGCTTATCTTCATTCAAAAAACATCTTCTAACCTGACACTGAGATTAGGTGCAAGTAATTAGTCAAATGATTAGGATGAGGGGCAGTGAAAGGCAACCTAAGATGATACTAATTAGGGGCTTTTGGCAATGTACTGAAAGATGAACAAAGATGATTACAGAGAGATGGGCCTTAAAGACAAGGATTTACAGTTTTTAGTGAAGGATTTACAGTACAGAAGCTGTTGTTGATTTACCATCTGTGAGAACTGCTGCAGCAGTGTTAATTTGAGATGTTATCTTGACTCTTTATGTCTAACTTGGTGTGATAGTGGTGTTCCCTTTTAAAAATAGTGAAGACATCTTTGTTGCTTTATTTTTTTGTTTGTTTAGGGTGGACCTTCACAAGGACTATTGTTTGCTGCAGTATAAAGACCTTGAGATTTCATTCTTGTCAGGTTTGGTGAATGCCAAATGGCTCCACACAGTGCTGAGGATACTGTAATGCGGAGATTAGTTCCCTGCAAAGAGAATGCCGGAGTTGGGGCACTGCCATATATAAACCATAATGTCAACAACAAGCAAGCACATAAAGATGCTCTAGAGCCTTTCCTTAGCAAAGAAGAATGTGATCAGAGGACAGTTGAGTGAATGTGCAACATTCCCTCATGTCCTGTATCTACCTGGCTCAGAAGTATAGTTGGTTAACAGGATGGACTGTAAGTAGGCCATTTCTTCTGTTTTAATATGCTTATCTTGGGAAAACAAAACAAAAAACAGCCAAAAGAGTGGTGTGGTTGATACTCTAGAGGGAAGAGGTGCCATCCAGAGGGACCTTGACAGGCTAGGGCGGTGGGCCTATGAGAACCTCATGAAGTTCAACAAGGCCAAGTGCAAGATACTGCACCTGGGTCAGGGCAATCCCAAACATGGATACAGGCTGGGTGATGAGTGGATTGAGAGCAGCCCTGTGGAGAAGGACTTGGGGGTATTGGTGGATGAAAAACTGAATATGAGCTGGCAATGTGCGCTCGGAGGTCAGAAAGCCAGCTGTATCCTGGGCTGCATCAAAAGAAGCGTGGCCCTTGGGTTGAGGGAGGTGATTGTTCCCTTCTACTTGGCTCTCATGATACTCCACCTGGAGTACTGTGTCCAGCTCTGGACCCCTCAGCACAGGAAAGACAAGGACCTGTTGGAGCGGGTCTAGAGGAGGACCGCAAAGATGATGAGAGGGCTGGAGCACTTCTCCTATGAGGACAGGCTTAGAGAGTTGGGATTGTTCAGCCTGGAGAAGAGAAGGCTCTGGGGAGACCTTATAGCAGCCTTCCGGTACCTAAAGGGGCCTACAGGAAAGATGGTGAGGGACTCTTTATCAGGGCATGTAGCGATAGGACGAGGGGTAATGGTTTTCAATTAAAAGAGGGTAGATTTGGATTGGACGTAAGGAAGAAATTTTTTATTATGAGAGCGGTGAAACACTGGAACAGGCTGCCCCAAGAGGTGGTAAATGCCCCATCCCTGGAAACATTCAAGGTCAGGTTTGACGGGGCTCTGAGCAACCGGATCTAGTTCAAGATGTCCCTGCTCATTGCAGGGGGAAAATTACTTTACTATTAGTATTGCAGTTACCTTAAATAAGTTTCCAGTATGCATGAATTTGAAGCTAGACTAAAATACTCTCCTAAAAAAACTTGAAGGTAAATATGCTAACTAACAATACAAAAAATAAGAAATACAAATTTTATGTCATTGTGGTTGCTTTTGTTTAACTCTTGGTTGCTCTCAGTCTTACCTGAGGTTAGAGAGAGAAAAAAGAGAAAATAAAACCTATTTAAGAATATGGGAAAAGATGGCTGCATCTAATGTGTGTATAAAATGCAGGAGACTTGTCTCGTAAATGAGGCAATTTTCTGCAGAAAGGAGATCCATGATTTTGTAGTACTGTCACAACTGTGGAGAAACAAAGGTGCATTTTGTTTAAATTTCACGTCTATAAAATAACCTTTAAGGAACAGAAACTATTAAACACAGTGAAACTGGCCATTCATCTTGCAACTGCTAGTCTCAATTTTAGAGAACAAAAGCTTATTATAAATTTTTCTCTAGAAAGTTCTCATGCAGAGAATTTCCTCTGTCCATGAATGTTTGTTTAGTCCTTTATTTACTTTTGTTGAGGTCTGTTTCTGTAGCCCCAATGTTTGTAAATCAATGCCTTTCTAAATAAAATACCGTGTTTTTCCCAGTGTGTGTGTGTGAAAGGTCAGTGACTTCACTGACGGGCTATTTTCTGTTATAGGTGGTTGTTTTACATCACTACTCTGAGTGTATGGCTAAGTATGTTATTTTCATGGAACATTTTTGATTGGTAGGTTCTATATAAAAATATCTTCCTTATTGTTTTTATGTTTGTCCTTACTACTACTGTTGGCAATTTACTTACTAGCATCATAAAACTGCATAAGTATATTGGTGTGCTTGTTTATCACGAGAGTAAGACATTTCTTTCCAACAATTCATAGGTGCTTACTTCTGCTTCTAAAAGTAATGTGGATTTGGAAGTAGTAGAGGAAGAGATAGTAAAATTTCTATGCAAAATGTTACTAATTGCAATAACAGAATTGTTTGGTTTATCCTTGTTTAGAAGGGAGGAAAAGTAAAATAGGTTATAAAAATATGGAGGAAGTGAGGGGAAGAGGGAAAGGAGAAGTAGATAGCTGTGTGCATTAAAAAAAATTAGGAATTGTTTAAAATTGCTAAGACAAAGCATTAAAAGGGTGAATGGGATAACCAAGTAATCATAAGTCTGTCAAGCAGACATTAATCCGGTGCAAAAAAATAGAATAGCTGCCTGGGAGTCAACTATGTTACCTACCTTTAATTCTTCATTAATTGATTTCAATCAACACAGTTATGGGAAATACATCTTTTCTGAAGAGAATGTGGTGTTTTGAGAGAGCAAGTTGGACTTTTCAAAGATATATGATGTTTAATATTTGTAAAATGTTTGATTTGGTGCCATGTGACATGTTGATTTAGAAATTGGAATGATACTCAGCACTGGTGAGGCCACAACTGGAACACTGTNTTTAAATTCTGTGATTAGCATACATCAACTGTGTTTTAAAAAAATGGCTAATAGATCTCAGTAACATAATTGTAGTCAGTAATCAATGTGGAGTACGTGGAGGTCCTCTGAGGATGAATTTTAGATCTGACAGTGTTTAACCTTTTCATTAGTGATGAGGAAGAAATATAGAGCCATTACTGATAAAAGCATGCAGATTACGACAGGGCTAGTGCCATGGTAAGCAGTGATCAGAGGAGAGCTGAGCAATCTTGAAAGCTGGAGTGCAGGAAAGCACTATATGTGTTGACACAGAAACAAAGACACACCTCCAGCCTAAAGAAACACTATCAAGGAAACAGGGATTGAAATAGTCTTGGAAGGCATGGGTTTTTTTGATGTCTGATCAGAAGTATCTGAAACAGGAGGAATACTTGGCATTATTATAATGTCATTGGAATACTTGATCTAGCTCATGCAGCATCACAACTTGTGAAGGATAACAAACTCAAGGGAGCTCAGGAGAACTATGTTGAACCATTAAGTGTTTGGAAACACACCTTTGAAGTTCCTTAAATCTTCCACTAGAATCTAGTCAATAAATGAAATTTACAATATTTGATCTGGGTTTGCAAGCATGCTGTAGAGAAATGCTGTTTAATAATTGAGGGGACCCACAGAGTAGCAGGCTACTAGTAAAACAAGTCTGAATGACTAAACAAATTTAAGCTGAGAACTAGATGAATTCATATTTTGGAAAAACTTAAGCGTTGAAGTGGATGTTCCTTTGGTACCTGTGGTCTTGATGGGATGCACCCATGAGTTCTGAGAGGGAGCTTGGCTGATGTCATTGCAAGGCCATTTTTCATCACCTTTTAAAAGATCATGGCAACTGGGAGAGGTGCCTGAGGACTGGAGGAAAGCAGATGTCACTTCTGTCTTCAAAAAGGGCACGGAAGAGGATCAGGGAACTACAGACAGGTTAACCTCACCTCAGTCCGTGAGAGGTGGTGTAGCAACTAATTCTGGAAACGGTTTCCAGGCATATGAAGGACAAAGAAGGTCATCAGGAGCAGTCAGCACAAATTCACCAAGGGGAAGCGACCAACTTAATAACCTACTATGATGAAATGGCTGGCTTGGTATATGAGGGGAGAATACTGGATATTGTCTACCTTGACTACAGTAGGCTTTTGACACTGTCTCCCATAAGTTCCTCACAGAGAAGTTGACGATGTATGGGCTGGATGAGCAGATTGTGGGGTGTGTAGAAAACTGAACAGCTAGGCCCAGAGAGTGGTGATCAGTGGCACAAAGTCCAGTTGGAGGCCAGTGACTGGTGGTATACCTGAGGGGTCTATACTGGGTCCAGTGCTATTTAACATTATCGTTAATGATCTGGATGATGGAGCAGAGTGCACCCTCAGCAAGTCTGCAGATGACACAAAACTGGGAGGGGTGGCTGATAGACCAGAGGATTGTTCAACAAGGAGAAGTGTGAAGTCCTGCACTTGGAGAGGAAAAACCCCAGGCACCAGTACAGGCTGGGGGCTGCCCAGCTGGAAAGCAGCTCTGCAGAAAAGGCCCTGAGGGTCCTGGTGGACACCAGGTTGACCATGAGTCAGCAGTGTCCCCTTACAGCAAAGAAGGCCAATGGTATCCTGGGCTTCATTGGAAGGAGTGTTGCCAGCAGGTCGAGGGAGGTGATCCTTCCTCTCTGGTCAGCACTGGTGAGGCCAGAGCTGGAGTACTGTACCCAGTTCTGGGCTCCCGAATGTAAGAGTAACATGGACATACTGGAGAGAGTTCACCAAAGAGCCACGAAGATGATGAAGGGACTGGAGCATCGCTCCTATGAGGAAAAGCTGAGAGAGCTGGGACTGCTCAGCTTCGAGAAGAGAAAGCTCGGGGAGATCTTATCAATGTACAGAAATACCTAATGGGGGGGTGCAAAGAAGATGGAGCTAGGTTCTTCTCAGTGGTGCCCAGTGACAGTACTAGAGGTGAGGGACACAAACTGAAACACAGGATATTCCCTCTGAACATCAGGAAGCACTCTTTTTCCCCTGTGAGGGTGACCAACCACTGGCACAGGTTGCCCAGGGAGGTTGTGGAGCCTCCAACCTTGGAGATACTCAGAAACCGTTTGGGCATTGTCCTTGTCAAGTGGCTCTAGGTGGCCCTGCTTGAGAAGGGGGGTTGCACCAGATGAATCTCCATCCTTGGGGATAGTAAAAAGCTGTCTGGAGGTGGTCCTGAGCAGCCTGCTCTAAGTTGATGATCTCCAAACTCTTTTGATGATGCACCCCAATCAGTGAAAAATTTTTGACAATGCACTCCCAATATGTATATAGTTACTTATAATTTATATACACATACTACCATACAAATATAATTAGTACAGTTAAAACATGCAGTAAAAAAGAAATTTAAAAATTATGATATAAAGATAAAATAAACAATATTTTAAAATTTTATTTTAATAATGGTAAAAAAACCCTTATTTGTTCTCCTAGTTAAAATATTGCTATAAATAATTCATTTTTTAAGGACAGCCGTGTGATTGAGTGTGCTTCATCACTTTTTAAAATCTTGGTTTAACACTTTATGATGCAGCGATATGCAAGTCTGCCTCTAAGTTCAGTTTATTTCAGTCTTAATTTCAAATGTTTCTAGCTGAGTTCTTGTGAGATCTGGTTAGGTCGTCACTGTTAGCTCGTAATACGGCTGACTAAGGAGAAATGTCAACTCAGCCATTTTCTTGTTGTTCACTTGTGCTTGCGTTATTAGTATTGTCTTTAGACTTTTGTTTCTTTGCAGGAATTTTTTTAACTCACTTGTCCATTTTGTGAGGGTTACTTTATTTAAAGCTAGATGATACCTATAAATCCATTTAACCAGGGACACTTGAACTGCAATACATTACAATTTGTTTAAAGTAAATGATCAAGTGAGGGCGTCACTGTCACCTGCTCTGTGTTGTGGAGCACCCAGTCTTCCTCCAGAAGGATGTGACTGTCTGACATATGGACCAACTGAGAGTGCCAATATCCAGCTGTATATTAAATATTAATAAATCTTAATGTCTTTCTTATTATTTTGTTAAAAAAAAAGTAGACATTCTAATATTTTCTTCCCACACCCTAATAGATTGTCTTGCACGCACCCCACTGCTCTAGGTTGCCCATGTTTGGGGTGGGGGACACGAGATGACCTCCACAGGTCCCTTCCAACCTCAGCCCTTCTGTGACTCAAGAATCTAAAAATGCTGAGAAGTAATTTTACAAATACATTTAAGTGGCATGTTTGAGGTGATGTTGTGGTGGTAACTGTATTATTCTGTCCAAATGCCTCTTTCAGAGAGAAAAACAAACCACAATAGGACACAACAGCTTTGGACACATAATCTTCAAATTAATACCAGGACACAACTATAGGGGGGGCGTCACGCTTCCACACTTGAAGCTGAAAAGAGGACTGTCTTGCTAGTTTATGGGAGCAGTACTTCAGACTGTAAAAAGTTAGGAATGTTTGCTGAAGTGAGAAAGCTTCAACTAATCATCAGGATCTGTACAGCACCAGTAGGAAGGGGGAGGGAGAGAGAGAGGCTTTTTGTAAAGGAAGTTTAAAAATAAAACAAAACAAAACCCACCAAAAAAATGATGATACCTCCAGGTTCTAAAAATGTTAAATATTATGGAAAAAAACCCCATGCAAAACATGCTGACTTAGTGTGCTAAACTCTTCTTCTAGTATGTTTTTAACTTGAACAAATAATATCTTGCTTTTCCAAGCTGTTTAGTTGTGGGCTGTCACCCTTGGCTCCAAAAGGAGAAGAGGAACTGCAAGATGTGAATAGGTCAGGCTGGCTGAGAGTGGGATGGGGGACTGCAGTCTGTGATTTGACGTGACAGTAGGAGAAATATCAAATTCCACCCATGAACAGAGTTGAGATCTAAGACCTGAAATGGTGCTCACACACATTATTAAAGAAGAGAATACCGTTAGCTCAGTAACTTGGACATCTCTATGATGTAAAATGTTTAAAATCTGTGATTGCACATGTCACTAAAAGATATGCTCTGGTTCAGGCAGGAATTATTACTCTTAAGTCATGAGGTCTGTGCTATACACTGGGTTAGCCTGGGTGATGACAGATTAATGTATGAATATCTTACATCCACTTGAAATATTGCTGCACTTGGACTGCATTGACACTTGACACACAATTCTTAGCACCCGCTGGAGTCTTCAGACCTATCGGCTCCCTCAAAAAATAAAGCCCAAACATAACTTTTATTAAGATTTTTAAACATTTAAGTAAGATCCGTTTAAATAAGAACAAAACTGCTCCAAAAGTCCAACTGTTCATTGTTTTCTCTGTAAGTAGTTAAAGTGTGAAAGAAACTTCAGAACACATGTAAAAATATATCTATATACACTGTGTATTATAGGTATACGATATTACTAAAATACTATAATAAAAAGTGGGTACTTCCAAGTAATTAAACCAAAAACTCTGAACTAATCTAACTTGTCATAAATCTGTCCTAATCTATGCTGTTTGAAGCATACAACATATAGCTTTTATTAGATTATCCTGTCCTGAAGTGAATTTTGGCAACCGAGAGGGCAAGACCTTCCCAATTTAGTAATGTACTGGGGTCCCAGGAATATCAGACCCTTTTCACAAAGGATCAGAGATGCTTATCCTTTTGTTGTGACCTGGGCAAAACATCCCTTTCATCAGGCATGGAGCAGGAATTTGTAGAAAGCAAAAAATAATTTTCATCAACCTGGCAGTCTTTGGATTTGCTAGTACTTAGGTAGTGCAGTAACTCACACGCAGACCCGAAATGGTTTTTACAAGGCTAGCAAGCGTGAAGCTCTGTGTAGCCTCAATTTGTCTTTTTGTTGCGGTACAACTTTTAAGTGAGTTTACTACTGGCTTAATCCTCTTACAGGCAAGAGTTGGAAGTAATTATTTTATCCGGGTCGTATAGTGATAGTGCCCTGTTCTGCTATGTGGGAGATTGAAGAATTCGCTCCTTGGGTCATACAAGCTTGGGCATGTTGGTGTTGCAGCAGTAGTGTTTCTAATACCGTCCAATGTGGGTCTCTCTTATAGTTGATCAGACCTTGTGAAAATGTCAGAGGCTTCTAAAATTAATTATTTCTTCTCCTTCTGGGAAGAAGTTATAGATGTGATGAATGAAAGAAAGTATAATTTATTGCAAGAGATAATGACTAAAAATGAAGGAAAAAAAGAAGTAATAGCTAACTACATTTAAAAATAGAAAGTTATTTATACCTGTAGCACAGTGAAAGCCTGTTGTGCTGACTGAATTTAACAAGCAGACCTGGGATTCAGCTTTGGCGCTGCTAACGACTGGAGGCGTTATTGATGTAGTGAACTAATTACCTGTGTGATGAAGTTGCCTGCTGGAGGTTTTTGACTGCTTCATCACCGTGGCACCTCCTACAGGTTAATTCATTGAGCAGCACAGATAAAACCTCCAGATGGAGGTCCTGCTCTCTTTTCATCCAGGCACAAAGAGTTGTACTGACAGCAGTAACTAAATCGAGATGAATATTTTCCTGAATTATTGATCGAGTAGCTAGAGCTGTATCATAGAACTAAATGGTTTGGGATGCATCTGTAACAATTCATAGTCACTGCATGGGAAAATGCATACACAGTAACTTTAAAAAGCAAAACAAAATAAGTAACAGCGTTTCTCACCTGAAGGAAAGCCCCCAGATTAAATGCAGCAGAAAACTTGGAGATTTAAAAAAAAAACAAAACAAAACAAACAAACAAAAAAAAAACCAAACTGGTGGGGGAATTCTTTGATTAGCAGGCAGGGAAGGGGTTGCATGGGCTTCAACATCTATTTGAATTCTTTCTGTGTATAAAATTCTTTTATGACATTTGTTCTCAAATATCTCAGTATACACATTAAAATTCAGAACATAAATGGCTCATTTAATTAGATGATAAACTATTTCACTTAGAATTTATAGGGAAAAATACCATTTGTAAGATAGCCTAATAACAAATGGAATGAATACCAATGTGTCCTGTCTATTTTTTCATTTGCTCTATCATTGATGAAGTAGAATATAAAAGTCTAGATTTTGACAGAATATATTGAAGTTTGATATATTGGGCAGAAGAAATACAAAATCCATCTTAACATTATTAGTTTTGTGAAAATATTTTAAGGTTGCGGAATTCTTTATACAGAAATGTTTAGTGGTTGGTTTGTTTGTTTGTTTTTTTAATTGTGGTATAGCTGAAAAGCCTCTGAGAGCAGCAAAGCTAACCCTGCCTTTGTTCTTTACTTAAAGCTGGCAGTGCGTTCTACATAGTCTGAATTTCTCATCCAAGCTTAATATGCTGTTATCTAACAGGATGCACACTAAGTGTTCTGTAACAACTGCAGAACTCATCAAGCAAATGGAAAGATTAGCCCAGAAATCAAGCTGCAAACTTTTATTTTTTCACAATCAATAGGCAAGTAATGCACATTGGATTTACAATGATATTGAGATTGACTGCTTAAATCCTTTTTAAAGTTCAAAGCTGGAAACAGATTGTGTGTACAAGCAATCCACAGTAGAGTTTCTAAGTAGGGGCTTGTGGTAAATAAGTGAAATTGGGTTTGACTGAAATGGTCCATCAGTCCCATACGGGTTTAGCAGGAAGATTTCAGGCTCAAAAAGACAGGGTTTTGGAGAAGCATCAAGCATTGGTTTCACATCACCTGAGATTGCTTTGTGGAGTCTGTCTTCTGGGAGACGTAAAGACAAGAGGCTCATTAAAAATGAGCAGCACCAGGGAGAATGATTGAGCTTCAAGTACACTTGTGTTTTTTAGCTTGAAGAGTTTAAAGGTGAAGTTACATTTTAAAAGCTCGACTGGCAGATGAGAAGAATGCTGTCAGGTTTCTCAGTGAAATCCGTTAATATATAGATAAATAGGATATTATAGTAGTTTTTTTGACAATAGCAAAAAAAAAAAAACCAACCCCAAACCCAAAAAACTTACTCAGCTCAGAATGTCCCAACAGTTGGATGAAATGATAGTTAATCCCTCAGCTATCAAAAATGAGTTTGATAAAACAGGTTGTCTTCAGTCCTGCTAGCTGATAACTGGTAACTTCAGAGGCAGTATTAACTCTCTGTAAAAGTTGCGGAAGCTGGGGAAGAAATGTGTCTTGAGGCTCACTTTGGGAATATTCTACACTGTACTGGCAATCCGGCTGTGGTGTCTCAAAGTTTGCTGTGGGTCCATCGTCTTAGAGCTGACTTTTACTTTTTCCAAGACTTTGAACTACTTTTCACTGTTATATTTATTGGCCTTAGAAAATCATGATGATACTGAGCTTTTAAAATCAGAACTTACCTTCTTATTTGCTTCTTATTCTGATATAAACTGTGCTATTAACAGATACAGTTATAGTAGTTAGACAGTAGTTGAAGTAATTGAAAATATCACAGGTTTTGATTATTCTGTGACAGCATGAAGGTTTTTGTCAGTGTCTGTCCATTACCTAACGCTGTAAGGCAAGGAATACAAAGCAACTATGACCTATGAAGTAGTGCTTTGGTTTGTTCAGTCACAACAAGTGTTCTTTAACTCAATCTGAATTGTAAATGTATGTGATAAATGTGTTGAAGCAACATAGTCTTTTTCTCATAGTCTCATAGCATGAAATGCAGCTGAAAGCTGATTTGTTTTGTGAAAACTTGTATGACTCTTGGCACAACTGTAGACAAATGCACAGTGGCTGCTTACTGTGTTGCTTATTCTTGTCTTTGTTCACATCCATTCATTCATGCACATCCATTACAACGTGGGGAATACCACAATTTCTAACTAAGAAGGAAGATCTTGGCTTTCAGCAATTCTAAGGAAAAAGTGCTGTTTTTCAAAAGTACTAAGTGCCTTAGTGAAAATCCAAGTACGCTGGGATCAGGAACTTAATGGCTTTGTGAGTTGAACGCCTGGCATTGCTGGCTGTGGGGAAGGTGGTTTGACTGCCTTTTATTAGACTGTATTTCCCCAGAGCCCTAAAATGGATGTAGCATGAAAAGGTTTGTCCTCATGACAAACTGAAAATCTAATACAGTGTTTCCTGAACAGATGTTAGAGAAGTGGTCTGTTGTGGTCTCATAATCACAGTCTTGATGATTGTATGTTTCTTAGGTTACACTGTGTTTTAAATAAAGTGTCAGGGTGAGCAGACCCTTTATTATGATGGATTTTGGCTGCAAGGCATGCATTTCAATCCCTTCCTCCCAGGTGGGGGGGGAGAAGACTGAATATCCCCATCTTGGTTTTTCCTTCCTTCTGAACTGCATTTTATTTCATCTCAGATTTTCCAGTGTATACATTTATTTCTTGAATATAACCTGTGCAGTTTTGTATTGTTTCCCAAATGCCTTCCCCTGCTCTCCTCTCCCCTCCTCTGGACAAATCTTTCTGGGGCAGGCCAGCTGTGCTGTATTTTAATGATATTCAAAGATGCTGGGGTACTCAGGTGAGATGAAATGAAAAAAAGAGTAAGCAGTTTTTAGGATAATCAATTTTAAAAATGGAATTAATATGAAGATACTGAAAGCAGACAGCTGTCTTCTTTCCTTTTGTTGAAATTTGCCTGTCTTCAACAGATGAGCACAACTGCTCACATCCCTCGTACATACCATATTGAGAGGTTCTTGGGCTTACCCTTTGTCAGGGCAGCACTTTACCTAAGGAAACAGTTTAGCATTTTGCCTCTAGGCCTTGGTAGCTCTATAGAAGCAAATGAAACCAAGAGGAGGAAAAAAAAAAAAAAATCAAATGAGTAATTTCTTACTATGCTCGGATGTTTTCTTTTTAATTCCAGCTGCACATACTTAGGCATGTTTTGGTGCTCTCCTCCGCGAACTGAAAGAAGTGAAAGTAAAATTGCAATAAAATCCAAGTGAGGAAAGAATAGAGTCATTCTACACAGTAATTAAATTAATAGGGGCAGATTCTGTTGCTAACATAAGAAATCACAAATAGATGCTGAGTGGAAGAGAGATACCTAGGGGGGTGTATTTTGTCTGTTGGCTCACAGAAGGATGACGTGCTGCAAACTACTGCTTCAAAGTTGCAACTGGCTAAAGTATGGTGCAGGAGCTAGACTGAAAATATCCTCTTTCTTTGCTTTCTGTACTCTTTCCTAGGGAAGAATTCTCATGTGTTTTACTGTAGTTTTTCGAAACAGAGGTGTCATTTCAAGTCCTTTGAGAGGTACTGCATGTTAACTTGTCAAAAGAAAGTGTACCCAATTGTTACCATCTGTATATATTACTGCAATATGTACATCTGTTTGCAGCCCTCCCAGTTTGTCCTTACTAGTCTCCATTTCAAGTAAATGGGGAAAAAAAATACCTCTCCTACATCTCTGTTCTGTAGCATCTGCTTTCTTTGCCAACCAAGATGATTGAATGCTTTTACACATTTATTAAAGGGGTTTTGTGCACTCCTGGGTGGTAGCTATAAAAATAAATTAAGTGAATCCAATGATATAAACTATATGAAAGGGGTGTTCAGTTGCATTTTTTGTTTTTCTCAGGAGACTTATTTCACTGCCACAATATCTTTTGAATTTTTAATTCTGTTTTAAGTACATGAAAAGAAAGGTCCTTTTGTTAGCTATTTGTAGGTCAAAGCTGTATGTCAAAACACTTCAGGCAGTTTATACAAGAAAATTCTGCATTTTCAAGCATGATTTTGTCATGTATTTATGATAAACAAGATACAAAACATATGGGAAATGTGCCTTTTATTCATTTTTGTAGTGGTTTTGACTACAGTCCAGAATTTTGGCAGGTTAAGTCAACTCCAAAACACGTGTACATCACTTATCTCCCTTTTGCAACTGATGTGTCTGATGTGATCTTTCTAAAAAGCTATATACATCTATAGGTTAAATATATGTTACAAATTGGACTTCTAGTTGTTCTTGAAAAGTCATTCCACACAGTACTTAACATGTGGAGATATTTTCTTATATGGCTTTCTTTCAAAAAAGTTATCATAACAATATTTATTACATTTATAAAGTGAATTCCCTGATCTGGAACTCAATTTAAGCATTAAATTAATAATTAAAAAGGTGCAATGGTATGTATACGAAAAGAAATAAAAACTAAAAAACAGACCAAAACAAACCAAAAAAAACCCCAAACCACCACCACCACTATTAAAATTTATCTATAGCTATTTGTACAAGGAATGTCTCTGCTAGTATTAACTTGTGTTGGACTGGAGGGCCAGCTAGTAGTTTTAACACCCAGCGTGTTATTCTTCCCTATTACTAAAGCATAAAATACAAATGACTTCTGCAGATGTGCTTCTTTTAATAATACCTTTCCAAATAGGGTTTCCTAAATACATTTCTACATAATCCTATACTTTATTGGATTGAATACTCGAATACTTCTTTTGGTAGGTGTGGTCTAATTAATGACAACTGCATCACAGATATAATTTGTGTATGTATGCATACATGTGCACTTGCCCATACATTCCATGCCATACGTTAAGAAAAGCTATCACTAATACTGCAAAATCAAACACCCTGACATTAAAAAATGCCAGAAATAAGTTTGCTCACAGAATATTGTTGTCCACCTGTTTTCCCATGGGCCTCATAAATACTCACTGATATAAAAATGACACAAATGTATGGATATTATATGCTTACATGGGATGGGTGATGCTTATTTTAGGAGCCCTCATCCAGAGTCTTGTCTTTTATCCTTGGTCAGTGGTGTCTGTTCCTGTGTCTTGGTATCTAAAAGGAGTTTAAATGCATGTTTTGAGAGAGAACTGTCCTTTTATTGAGGGCTTTTCACTGCAGTTCAGGAACACAAATTTTAACTTATTCTCAGTTTCTATTAGGCAAGTGTAATTTTTTAGAAAACATTTTATTTGCCTAAATGTGGGCAGGTTTCCAGGGGAAATTCGAACTGACAGATCTGTCTTCCGTAAAATGCAACTTCGCTACAGTGTCCTGTGTCACCAAAACTGAAATGTTTTTGGAGACATTTGTGTTGATTCAGTTTCTGTCAGGTAAGTGGAGGGAAAACAGAGAGAATGTTTTATGAACATGCGGTGAGCTTTTGAAGTCTCATAAATAACAGCTTTAAATGTTTATCTGAAATGATTTTTTTTTTTCCCCCTGTATACTGTCGTCACCTGCAATACTGCTGGAATTGGGTCTGTGAATTCAGAACTCTCTAGCATTCTCTTACAACCTTTTCCACATATCTTAGCACAACTTTGTATCATTTTCCATCTGTTATTCTCCCTTACAGCCAGAATTAATATCTGGCCTTTCCTAGTTGCAAAATACATCCTTTTACCTCATGGTCTTTGCTCTGAGTCATGAGACTTTTCCAGATAATTCTTCCATCCTCTACCTTTTTCACAACCCTTTTTGAGCACAGCCGCAATCAGAGAGGTTCTTTAATTTTAAAATCTGTTTCCTCTTGCTCTTCTCCCTCACCCCCGCACATATGCAGACTTGACAAAATGTAGATACTGTTTTAAATTAGATCGACTTTATGCAGCACGTGGTTTTTCAGACTCCCTGACCAGTAATCTAGGTTAAAGTATTATTTTACAGCTCTGAGCACTTGCCTCTGGTATAAATCAGAAACTTGGTATATTTTGAGAGAAAATAAATGTTCCATTTTAAAACAGACTACCCACTGTTGAAAGCTCACTTGTAAAGCCTGGGTAAGAATTTTTGGTGTATGTATGTCACTGCAGATACATGGCAGCTCTGCCTGCACTTTGGAGGCACACAGAGAAAGAAGAGTTTCTTTTGCTAGCTATCTCTGAGCTAGCGTGTCTGCAAAGTCCTTTTAATGTGTAATGCTGTAACACCTTTGAAAGGGCAGGTAGAGCCTTTTTTGCCAAGAATCTACATACAAAGCAGAATCCAGGCAGGCCATTATGTCCAATTTCTAATACGTACTTTGAACTGTGCATTTATGTAGCTGTAGTTAGTTTACCTGAGCCTTTATTGGCTCAACCATTTATTGGTTTCAGAGAGGTGAACAGTTTTGAATTAAACAATTCTTGTCATCACCCTGTCTTTAATAGAATGTATACAGCAGACCAGACCTGTTGTACGGGTTTAGAGCACTTCAATTTTTTCACGTTAAAAATTGTCCATTGATTCCCACTTTTGCTTTCTCTGTTAGCCAGTTTATAATTGAAAATGGCTTTTTATTTTCCACATTGACTTCTTACCTGCCCCCAAAGGAGTAGTGGTTTATTCTCTGATTTGATGTTTTGTCAGTTTAGGGGCTCAGGGTCCTGTTTTCCTAATGCTGTGTTTCTCAGATAATTTTTTAATTGCCATGAGGGTGTCTAGCTAGGATGATTGCCCCAAAATCTTAAGTATGAAAGGAAGCACAAGGCAGCGTGGTAATGCTGCCTCATTGTCCTGAGCAGTAATGCTTGGAAGTGAAAGTTGACTCATTCACAGTCTAGTC
Organism: Burhinus bistriatus; assembly: GCA_013397275.1. Classification (NCBI taxonomy): domain Eukaryota; kingdom Metazoa; phylum Chordata; class Aves; order Charadriiformes; family Burhinidae; genus Burhinus; species Burhinus bistriatus. The sequence continues at coordinate 41,602 of VYXH01010791.1, forward strand.
AAGCTTAACAATTTCAGTTTGTCACAGATTTCAGTTATTTCAATTTTTAATTTGCCGTAGTATGTTGTCCTGGTGATGTGCTTGGTCCATCGCTGTTGGATGTAGGGATGTTCAGGAGGACAGGAGGGAGTGTGGCTGTCTGAGGATTGGTACATTCTTGGTTTGGGCAGAGGCTCCTTTTTTTTTTTTTTTTT
>VYXH01010791.1:41840-53422 GCA_013397275.1 Burhinus bistriatus
TTATGGACAGAAAGAAAAGACCTGTTGCCTAATAGGAGGTTAATCTTTCACTGCACTATCAAAGCCCCTTGATATCACCCAACTTTCGGATCAGATATTTCTGTTTCAAAGAATAGCTATATTGCACTTAGAGATAATCAAGATAAACAGGATTCCAGTATGAAACTAAAAATACAGACACATCAGAATTTAGAATACTTTTAAAATGAAATAAAGAATACTACTAATAACATGTGGGATTTAGTAAGCTCATCTTCTGGGTTCACCTGTTCTACTACAGAATTCATGGTACTATGGCAGATGAGAAACCACAGAGTTCTGCTGTAAAGAAAAAATGTATTTTATCCCCACCCCCAAAGGGTGCATGTATCAGTTTTAGTATGCACATATGCTCCCTGCCAATGCTAACATTGATACTAATAAGCATTACAAGTTTTAGCGCTTGTGCATTTGGCAGCAAATTTTTGGTAGAAAGTACACATTGATCTGAGATCTTTTCAGTATATAAGACCAACAAAAATAAAGCAATGTCCAGTGTAACTTGAACTTTTTTCTGTCTTAGTTTTTGTCACTTAACCAATTTTGTCTTCTATTATCCTAATTTTGATAAGGTATTCTTGGAGAATACTTTATAACAGATGTCGTAGTTGTAGTCTGTAACACACAGAATACTTTGAATAAAACTTTATTCACATTAGGAAAAATATGGTGTATTCTTTATCCCATTTACTTTAATTAGTTGCCTTCATCTTAAATTATATTCCTCGTTTGAGCTCATAAATTTTTCTATATCTAAAGTAATTTAAGCAAATAAAAATAGAAACATGCAAGAAGGACTACATTTGGACAATGGCATAGTTATATTGAACTGGATTCGTGATGGTTAAATGGATAATGGCAGCTGAAAGAACAGTAGGCTCTAATAGACTGTGTTGCATCTTGTGCATTTGTCAATTCAATTCCTCTTAGGAATCCAAAAATATCTATAAAATGTAGCATAAACCAAAGAATCTTAATGGGATATGTATCTCCTGTTTTACTTATAAATATTTCAGTCAGCACAGAACTCATCCTTTAAAATACAGTTTGGCTATCCAAACTGTAATGCCAGCGTAACAGGCAGGGAAATTGCTTTGCTTGATTAAACTATATAGCAGACAATAAGTATTTTGATTGTTATTATAAATTCTAATAGCAGAAATGGGCAGAATTTCTCAAGTTTGCTAGCTAATTATAAACAACCGCCTATCTTGGCAGTGGCTTGTGTTTCAAAACAGTTCAACGATGAGAGACATTAAAGACCACTGATAATTCTTCACATTTTACTAGCCCTTGTTGATATCATATGTGGATAACTTTTTATGAAATGGAAACCTTGTACAGTAAGAACATCATGACTAGAAAATAGGCAACGTGCTGCAGAAGAAGGTAGGAGGGCTTGAGTAGATGCAAATGTAGAGTTTTGTCAAATGTCACAGAATCACGGAATTTTCAGAGTTGGAAGGGACCTCTAGAGATCATCTAGTCCAACTGCCTTGCTGACGCAGGAACACCTAGAGCACATTACTCAGGACTGCGTCCAGGCAGGTCTTGAAAATCTCCAGAGAAGGGGACTCCACAACCTCCCTGGGCAGCCTGTTCTAGTGCTCCGTCACCCTCACCGTAAAGAAGTTTTTTCTTATGTTTGAATGGAACTTCCTGTGTTCCAACTTGTGCCCGTTGCCCCTCGTCCTGTCACTGGGAACCATGGAAAAGAGTCTGGCTCCATCCTCCTCCAACCCACCCTTTAGATACTTACAAGCAAGAATAAGGTCTCCCCTCAGCCTTCTCTTCTCCAGGCTAAAGAGTCCCAGCTCTCTCAGCCTTTCCTCATGAAGNTCTGTCCCCTCATCCAGGTCATTGATGAATATATTGAACAAGATCGGGCCGAGTATTGACCCCTGGGGGACCATGTCATGACCCATTTCTAAAGAAATTAATCTTATTTGTAATACAGTCAGATGTGAGGGTCAGAACTTTGGGGAGCAGGCATAAGCCATTAGAACTGTTAGTGACTCTTGATTCACAGTAATTGTTACTTGGCTAATTTGGCTAAGCTTTTTTGCTGTTGTTCCAGTAAGATGTTCTGTGTTATAGGGGAGTTTATAGACTAAACTAAGAATACTTCCAACACCTATATATGCCATGCATACTATTTTTATCTACAAAAGACTTTCCAAAAAGTCATGGCTGTGCAAAGCCTTCATTAGTATTCATTCCACCCTTGGTGTCTGGCTGTAGAAAGAAACATGGCTTGGCATCTGTGCTGTTAAAGATCTTACGTATTCTGGTCAATTCTCTGGATAGGTGGCTGTACAGTTTGATTACTCATAATAATACTTACTGCAGTTTGGTTATTAGTTGTGGGTGGAAGTGAGTTAGGAATGGAAGGAGTTCAAAAGTTCATTTTAAACTCTTCCTATAGCAGATTAGATACCTGTATTGAGGAAGTTGTAAGATAGTAAATTCACAAAGGTTTTTATGGCAGAGATAAAAAAAAAAAAAAAAAAAAGAAATCCTGACAGACTCATTCAGTTATAGACTTGCAAGAGAAATGAAGAAAAACAAGCAGTGAGAAATGATCCTGTGTTGACAGACAAATGGTCTGGACAAGTAGAACTGTCATTCTATTTATCCACATTTTTGACATCTTCCTAAGTAGCGAGAAGGGGAGAAGCCTTCACTAACCATCTGGAATCACAAACTCTTCCCTTTTTTTCAGTGTTGGACATTTTGCAGCACTTGGCTGTGCTTCTGGGTTTGAGCAAGAAAACACCTTAAATTTATCTATGTCTTCCTGTCGCTAGAGATATGTATGATGTAATGAGGTATGGGAGCTATTCCGTATATTCGTTAGTCCTGTGTTTGAATCGTAAACAATTATTTATGCCAGGTTTTATGTAGGTGTATGTTTTTTGCCAAGCTTGATTACGTTGCACACTGCATAACTTGATATGTAAATTTATATCCTAGTATCATTTGCAGTACCTTTTCAAGGAAACTACCTTTTGCTTCACCGGTTTTGTTGTTGTGGTTTTTTTTTTTTTTTTAATTTTTTATAAAAAAAAGCACAAATAGGTCTGTGAAAGTTGATGTTCTGCTTTTGTGTCTGAAACTTAGCTTGTGGCATATTTTATGAAGTGTGAAGTAATATTTATGCAAGTACTAGAACAAATGTGTAAATGGCTGCCTAATTTTCTAAGCCTTTCTGCTGGAAATGTTGCAGATGTTATTTGATATATTTTATACAAATCTCATGTATTTCTGAATTTGTTTAACTTGGAGAGAGATTGTTTTTATCATTGAGGTGAAATATTAGAGTTCTGAGTTGCAAGTTTTTTGATGGGTTTTCTGTTCCCACTGGATTGTCTAATTGAATCTTCTGCACTTAAAATTATACAGAAAGATGCAATGTCCAGAGGTGCCAATTTCCCTGATATACGTAAAGCTAACACAGACTTCCTATGGAAAGATATTTTAGAACAGAGAACAGTAAAGGATGACCTGTATCCAAGGGCAGGGCAAACATGATTTGTCTGTAAACGTCAATGGCACTGTAACAGAACAAAAAATGAAATTATTTGGTGATTACATATAAAGTGAATTTCTTTTGAAGATTATATGCTTGCAAATTGCTTGTCATGAATCTCAAATATGAACTGGGACTAGCTGTTGGGAAGGCTGGACTTCAATTAGGTGAAGCTTGTCAGGTATAATGAAATTTTGTCTTCTATTATCCTACTTTTTGACAAGGTATTCTGTAATGCCATTTATAATGTTCTAGGAAAATTTAGATTTTTAAACTCTTTTTTTAAAGCTAGATTTTTTTTTTTTAATACAGCTTGGCAGGGCTAAGCCTGCTGTGCGTATGGACAGATAGCAAAGATGATGAATAGCCCTAAAGCTTAGTTTTGTTTGAACAGCTGCAGAATTTACTTTAATATGGACTGAAGTATCCGTGACTAGGGTTATATTTGTTTTCCCAAATAGGAGAGATGTCATTCTTCACTGGAGTGAAACATCAAAGAAAATAGAATTTTGTAACCCTGTTAGTCTTCTGTTAGACAAGAACGATGTAAAAAAGCTGGAAAAGTTTTCGCTGTACCAAAGGAAAAAAGCAAAGTTTTTCCTTTTTCTTGTGGATAGTGCTGGATTCCATTCTTCTAAATTCATGACATTAGATTTTTCCCTACTCCAGCTTAGGGTAGTGTGAGCTTTTATAACATGTTCTTCTTTTCTAGATTACTTAAAACAGAGTGGGAAAAAGAGGAAATAATACCGTTTTCTTTCAGAGAGTTTGAGGCTACACAGATTGGTGTTTTGAGATAGATGTGCTGTATTGTACCAGAGGCGCTGATCCCACAAACACTCTAGCTGGTACCTGTTCGCAGCACAGCACACCTGGGAGCATCTAGGCCTTCCCTTACTTGGAAACCAAGTTAGAGGAATGGGAGCTGATGTTCCCGTACTTACAGCTTTCTTCTAAAACGTGGGTTCTCAGGCGTGGAATAGTTTGTTTTTCCTGAAGAATGCTAATCATTCAGTCTTTTGATGTTCTGAGTTTTACTGGTATTTATTTTGCTGGTTTGTTTTTGATACCTGATGATTGTGTCACAGGAGAAAATTTGTCTGCAGTTCTAAGTCTGCTATTTTACCCTTGGGATTTTGTTTCCATGACAAGAAGGTTTTATGCTCTCTCAGAAAGTGATGATTTGTATTAAAAGACATGTAAAAATTACACAGCCTGCACTGAATCATGTTGCAGTTGTTAGGATTAGACATTCAGAACCTGTTATCTGCATACCCTTTTAATTTTTATCTTTTTGTTTATTTTACAGGATGCTGTACTTTCGATGAGCCTCTTAGTTCCTGTGGCTATAGTCAGTCAGATGATGATGATCTTAACTGGGATCAGGTGAACGCACCAATAAAGACCTCCTCAGGTCAAGGGATGCCATCTGGTTGGTCTTTTATTTTGCTTTGTTTCTCTTTGACACTAACATGTTTATTCAGCATTTCTTGACAGTACTATTGTTAGAATGCTACTTTGTCTAAATCTGTTTGTTAATTGCAATCCTTAGATCTTCCAAGTGATTTTTGTGAGGGATATTTTGTGAATCAAAGGTTTTCTTTTGTTGTGTGGAGAACATAAAGGTTACAAAGTAGAAATAGAAACTCGGTGTCATAAGGAAAGGCAGAAAGAAGACAGAATGATGGCATAAAAATGAATATGAAGTAGTACTAGAAACGGGCAGACAGGACTACTCAGTAAGACTCAAAGGGGAATAGTAACAGATAAAACAAAGATCGCCTTAGGCATTTTCATTGAAAGATATACTAATCAAAATCTGTTCTGATAAGAAATGGAGTGTAAAAAAGAGATGAGAGTAAAAGGAGAGGAGAGGTATCCCAAAACAAAGGGCCTCGATGATATTGTGCTTGTTGTGTTTACAAGACAGTTGTGATACTATTATTTAATGTACTCTGTGCACTGCATGCAGTTGGACCTAATTCCATAGCAGCAACCCTTGCATTCTATTGAACTATAAACTTACTCTGGTAATACAGTCGTTCCTTTACCACTTCACCCACGCACACAAATATGTAAAATCTGACCATTTGTTTTAAACTATTCACTAGCCTAAAATTTTTCAATTTTTTTTTCTTTTTAATGTTTTTATCTAGGCATGTTAAGAGTTTCCCCCCATGTTCTGATTTCCATCTCCTGGGGGATAATTGCCTGCAGCCCAGCTCAGCATCTTCTGTGGCTTTTAAAGACTGAGCCTCCTCGACTGTTGTCACCTAAAAGTAGCCAAACCAAAAAGACCACTTCATAAAATCACTGTTTGTAACATCATGGGACTTCTTCTGCATTAGCCTCATAATTTAGTATAAATATATCCAGAACACTTAAAAGCATTGCAGATGAATGTTCTGGTGTTTCACATCGATTTTAATTAGTTCTTTAAAGCACCTGTAATGTACTTTGGTATTTGCGTAAAATCTCTTTAATAGTTGTCCTTCTCAAGAAGTGCTCCTCCCTTATTTTTGGATAAGGGAATTAGGATGGTTGAACTGAAGGGCCTTTTCCTTCAGCACTTTGCTTCCTCTGGCAAAGGTAGGACTCTGAGCTTCAAGATGAATGTTCAGTTTGCCTGAGTCCCGGCAATTGGATCGTCATGCTAGATTGAGTTAATCATCACAGATAAAGGAGGTTCTTGCAAATTCCCTTTTAAACTGGCTCTTGTCCAGTGGTGTTGGCACACGCTGCTAAAAATTTTCTGAACTATTTCATTAGCGCTTAATACTGTTTCTCAAGTTGGAGCTAACACACATTGTTTATCAGTCATCTTGGCTTGCAGTACAAGCTATACATTCTTTTTCTCCATCACGCCACTGGAAATTGTCTTTCTATTCCAAATTTCATTCATTACTCTCCCCACTTGGATTTTGTGAAAGTGATTGTCGGTATATGTTGTTCAGTCTTCTTGGCAGGTAGAACAGGTTCAAATCTATATTCTTTTCTGTGATGACCATAGGTTTGAAGATCTTTTGGTTGTTTTGTTTTCCCAGGGGCAAGAGTCCAAACTAGGGTCTGGTATTTTTATGGAGGGAAAAATGATATATATGTAATTTTATTTATCAGATGTCATACAACTTGTTTCTTATTTGTCTTCCTGCTTTTTTATCAGAAGACTAAAATAATGTTCTTATGATCAAGTAAAGATATTAAATTTGGCAATGAATTATATTTAGAGTTTAGAGAGTTTTATTTCTGCCCATAAAGGAAGTGAAATATGCTTTGGGAGTCTTGGGTCAGAAGATGAACGAGTTAGTCTGAGGAGGGTTGTGGATATTGGTGCCTTAAAAGGTCAAAAACCCCTTTGAGAAGGAAAGAAATGCTCATTTTTTGAAAATGAGAAGCAGTGTGTCTAAGGGCACGATTCAGTCAAATGGTATCTAATTTTTCCTCATAATTTCATCTAGACATTTTTCCTGTTCTTGTTCAAATCATCATCTTAATGATTATAATTAGTTTTCAGTTAGCCTTAGCCAGAGGGTTTTGTGATGCACTTAAAAAGTGATTTCAAGTAGTTTGTCAGCAGTTTCTGAGCTACGTATTTTAGAAAAAACAACTTGAGATGATAATGAATAGAACATCTTAGATTAATGGTTTGTGGGGAATTCTTGGCTTGAAAGCAAAATGCTTTATGCAACAGTGTTGTAATACTAGACTGAAACAAGAGCTCTCAGTTCAGTAGTCCCTTGTCAGTAGAAAAAAATTAATGCATATAACATTCCTAATTTCAGGCAATATGCTCCAGTGAGTGAGTGGATGTCAATATATAATATTTTGTATAATTTGGTGGCAGTCAGGGGGAAGCACAGTAGTTATGGCATTTGATTTATTTTAATCCACATGAGACTGTTGAGAGCATAGATATACTTCAGATAGATAAATATTTTGGCTAGATATGTTATTTCAGTGGGACAAAAGAAATGTATAACATTCATGCGTATTTGTGCATGCATTAATGTGCACACTATATATTTACATGTTAGTGAACATTAGTAGTCCTTTGTGAGATCTAGTTTTAGATGAAAATTGTTAAGTTATATCAAAGATAATAATAAAAAGTTTCTAAAAGTGTTTCTTACAGTGGACTTTAATCCTTGTTGGATTGTTACTGTGCTAAAGAAATACGAAGTTATTGCTACTAAAGTAAGTAGGGTGGTAGCACTCTAATTTTCTTGATAAATATAAGCATGACCTTTAATGAGTCAGTACTAATCTGAAATTGTGTTAAACAGACCCAAAAAGCAATGACATGTGTATATTTCTATGGATTAAATGAGAGTGGTTAATCCACTTGCTTTTCTGTTTCAAGTGTCCTGTGAGTCAGATGGAGTAAATGCTGTAGGACGAGTGGCTTTTCCCTTTTCTTAGCCTCTGTCTTTCTCCTTGTCTTTCTGTTCCAAGAATGTATGTTTATAATAGTGTTCAAAACTGTAATTACATAAACACTTAATCGTTATTAATGCCACCTTGCGTTGTCCTATAAAAGTTACAGCAGTTTGATATTAATGTGTTTATATAATACACGTTTACAATTACAGCTAAGTATAAACCCTCTAGCTGTAGTCCAATAAAGATGTCTTCAGAAAAATAAGCCCAAACAGTAGATTACTCTATTGGCAAGGTGTTGGCAGCAGAGAGGGGGAGCTGCAGGGGCGGCCTCTGTCAGAAGAGACCAGTGGCTGCCCCACGTTGAACACATCCAGTTCCAGCTGGCTCCAGTGGACCCACCACAGGGCACCATTGAGCTCCTTAGTGAAGCTCTGGGATAGCGTTTTTAAGAAAGCATAAAAAATGCTGGGTGAGAGAGGAGTGAGAAAAATGTGAGAGAAACTGCCCTGCAGACACCAAGGTCATTGAAGAAGGAGGGGGGGGAGGAGGTGCTCCACACACTCGAGCAGGGATTCCCCCTGCAGCTTGTGGAGAAGACCATGGTGAAGCAAATTGTCCCCTGCAGTCCCTAGAGGACAACGCCAGAGCAGATACCCATGCTGCAGCCCATGGAGGACCCCATCCTGGAGCAGGTGGACATGCCCTGAAGGAAGCTGCAGCCTGTGGAAAGCCGTCACTGGAGCAGGCTCCTGGCAGGAGCTGCAGCATGTTGGATACCCACAGCAGAGCAGTGCATTCCTCAAGGACTGTACCCCGTGGAAAGGACTCATGCTGAAGCAGTTCCTGAAGAACCCACATGGGAGGGACCCACGTTGGAGCAAGGGAAAAGTATGAGGAGGAAGGAACAGAGACGAAGTGTTATGGACTGACCATAACCTGTATTCCCCATCCCGCTGTGCCACTTGGGGTTGAGGAGGTAGAACAGTTGGGAATGAAGGAGTGAAGCTCCCTAAGGATAATCTCCATCCTTTAGTAGACGGGGGTGGAAACATAGTGACAAAGGATGAGGAAAAGGCTGAGGTACTTAATGCCTTCTTTACCTCGCTCTTTAATAGTAGGACCAGTTGTTCCCTGAGTACCCTGCCCCCTGAGCTAGTAGATAGGGACAGGGAGCAGAATGAAGCTCTATTAATCCAAGGGGAAATGGTGAGGGACCTGCTACACCACTTAAACATACACAAGTCTATGGGGCCAGATGGGATCTACCCAAGGGTACTGAGAGAGCTGGTGGAAGTGCTCACCAAGCTGCTTTCTGTCATTTATCGGCAGTCTTGGTTCACTGGGGAGGTCCCGGTTGACTGGAGGTTAGCAAATGTGACGCCCATCCACAAGAAGGGCTGGAAGGAGGATCCAGGGAACTACAGGCTTGTCACTCTGACCTCGGTGCCAGGGAGGGTTATGGAGCAGATCATCCCGAGTGCCATTACACGGCACATACAGGACAACCAGGTGATCAGACCCAGTCAGCATGGGTTCATGAAAGGCAGGTCCTGTTTGACGAATCTTCTGATCTCCTTCTATGACAAGGTGACCCACTTAGTGGATGAGGGAAAGGCTGTGGATGTTGTTTACCTGAGCTTTAGTAAAGCCTTTGACACCATTTCCCACAGCATTTTCCTGGAGAAACTGGCTGCTCATGGCTTGGATGGGTATACTCTTCGCTGGGTAAAAAAACGGCTGGAAGGCTGGGCCCAAAGAGTGATGCTGAATGGACTTAAATCCAGTTGGTGGCTGGTCACAAGTGGTGTTCCCCAGGGCTTGGTGTTGGGGCCGGTTCTATTTAATATCTTTATCAACGACCTGGATGAGGGGATCAAGTGCACCCTCAGTAAATTTGCAGATGACACCATGTTGGGCGGGAGCATTGATCTGCTTGAGGGTAGGAAGGTGCTGCAGAGGGATCTGGACAGGCTGGATTGATGGGCCAAGGCCAATGGTATGAGAGTCAACAAGGCCAAGTGCAGGGTCCTACACTTAGGTCACAACCCCATGCACTTCTACGGGCTTGGGGAAGTGTGGCTGGAAAGCTGCCTGGCAGAAATGGACCTGGGGATGTTGGTCGACAGTCACCTGAATATGAGCCAGCAGTGTGCCCAGGTAGCCAAGAAGGCCAACAGTGTCCTGGCCTGTATCAGGAATAGCATGGCCAGCAGGACTAGGGAGGTGATCATCCCCCTGTACTCAGCACTGGTGAGGCCCCACCTCGAATGCTGTGTTCAGTTTTGGGCTCCTCGCTACCAGAAGGACATGGAGATTCTGAAGTGCGTCCAGAGAAGGGCAACAAAGCTGGTGAGTGGTCTAGACCGCAAGCCTTATGAGGAGCGGCTGAGGGAACTGGGGTTTAGCCGGGAGGAAAGGGAGGCTGAGGGGAGACCTTGTCGCTCTCTACACCTACCTGAAAGGAGGTTGTAGCCAGGTGGGGGTCGATCTCTTCTCCCAAGTAGCAAGTGATAGGACAATAGGAAGTGCTATCAAGTTGTGCCAGGGGAGGTTTAGATTGGATGTTAGGAAAAATTTCTTCACCAGAAGGATTGTCAAGCATTGGAATAGGCTGCCCAGGGAAGTGGTGGAATTGCTGTCCCTGGATCCCCTTAAAAGACCGGTAGATGTGGTGCTGAGGGACATGGTTTAGTGGTGGTTTTGGCAGTGTTAGGTTGATGGTTGGACTCAATGATCTTAAAGGTCCCTTCCAACCTAGACAATTCTATGATCCTAAGTTGAACCTGGGAAGAAGGGATGTAGTGGGGAGAAGGTGGTTTTAGTTTTGTCTTTGTTTCTTATTATCCTACTCTATTTTCAATTGGCAATAAAAGAAATTAATTTTCTCCAAGTCAAGTCTCATTTGCCCATGACAGTTGTTGGTGAGTGATAGCCCTGTCTTCATCTTAACCCGCGAGATCTTTTGTTGCATTTTCTCCCCCTCTCCTATTGAGAAGGGGGAGTGAGAGAGCGGCTGGGTGGGTGTTTGGCAGCCAGCCAGGGTCAACCCACTGATAAAGACATTCCCAATCTAATTAATCACTTGGATGAGATTTTTTTTTTTAATGACATTTTTGATCAGTGTGGACAGTAGTGCCGTTCTTCTGATTTTGCTGATGTCACATTGATGGCATCTTCCATTTTGGCTTTCTTTTAGAAAATAGCAAATTTAGACCATAATAATATATGTCAAATTCTTGCAGATTTATACCCCGCAGATATCTACAAACCACTTCTTTGCATTTGGAATGTAGTTGCAAAGATCCTTTTCCAAACCAGCTGCTTGCTCTTTCTTTTTATTTCAGTACAGAAGGGTTTCCCCTTCCATACTGCATCAAATATGAGCTACTTATCTCAATTCTTTATCTATTACCTCCTTAGTTATCTCATATTAGCATAAGTGTCATTACACCAGTTTTGCTTTCTGCTACACAGTGATAGCAGTCTTCATCATCTGATTGGTAAATTTTCAGGGAGAGATCTTCATACTTTCCTTCATGTGGCTTCACTATTAGAAGCCCCTCTAAACACACATGTGGCCTTCTTGTTTTTTTAAAACTTTATTTTGTCGTTGTGTCTATTTAAAAAAAAAAAA
>VYXH01010791.1:54027-73830 GCA_013397275.1 Burhinus bistriatus
GAGGAGGGGGGGGTGGGGGGTGGGTGGGGGGGGGGGGGGGGGGGGGGTGTTACAAGCTAAAGAATTAATAGGTGTGTAAATATATATATGGACACATACACATGTATGTATGGATGCCAGTTTACCGATTGAGAACAACTGGCATACAGGCAAAAGTGAAGAGAATGCAGAGTTAGAGCTCTGAAACAGTGAGTTAGGTAGGATCTGGGGTAATCTGAGGAATGAGTAGGGTAAGAATTGAGAAAACTCTAAGGAGTAAAAACACCAAATAAACCAAAACACAGAGAAGTATGCAAATTTCAAATCAAAACAGAATTTTTGAGATATTTGAGTGCATTGTGTTAGTTTATATACTGCTACAGTGAGTCTTGTGCAATTAGAATTTTACAAATTACTGTAAGAAATGCAAATATTGTCAAGAGTCTGCTCTATTTATCATTTGCTGGATATCATTTCTGTTCATGTCCATGTATTTTGTTACAAAACACTGTGTTCAGTTGTGTAAAATCTTTCTGCAGTATTTCACAGTTCCAGTTGACTTCTAAAGGACAGTGGCATAATTTTTCTTCAGTGCAGTGGTTGGTTTGATATCACTGAAGGGATGTCACTGCATTTGCAATGAGTCACTGGTATCAGCCTTTCATTCATTTTAGAATAGTTGAAAACCAATTATAAATCAAATTTTCACAGGCTGCCATTCAGCGCATTGAAAGGATGTTTTCAGCAATAAAGATTCCTGTGTTTAATACAGTGCTGGTTAAAGCGAGGATGAGGATTCTTTTTGTGCTATTTGAGGTGATAATATATGATTTTCATGGCTATACATAATTTTTTGAATGGCCTACTATGGTTATTTGCATCCTGATTATCTAGTGTTGCTTAATCTATGCAGTGTCTGCAGAAAATGCATATAATGCTTTATTAATTATTGTTTAAAATGGCCTTTTGGTACCTCGTTAGCAGGCATACATAGCTAGCAGATATTCCATAAACCAAGATACTGATTTAGAAGAGTATTTAATATTATAGAATGTGAAGTAGTGGTGTGAAAAATGTACGTTGTTATTTAATTGCATGTAGAAGAGTTGCGATCCGTTTTAAAAAGACAGATACAGCGATCAGTTGGCAAGTCTATATTAAAGCCAACTGCAATCTCTTAACCATGTAAAGTTACAGTACTTTGACTTTCCATTGTGATGAGTATTTTATCATTAAGTATATTTTAGAACTGCATTGTTTGTATTCTCCGTTAGCAGGGGTGCTTTTCTTCTGTTTACATTCATATAGAAGATAATTAAATATGTTTCTTATTCAAGGCTGTTTCTTCCAGATTACTTTAAATAGCTGCATTTTTTAATTCATTTGCATGCTATGCAGACATAACATAAAGTACTGTCAAGGTGTGGGAGTTGCACCTTGTTCACTGTGTTCAAGTTATATTTTTTTCATAGAATTTTCTCGACCTGGAACACAAGCATGTTGAGCATCTTCTTGCACACCCAGGTAATAGCTGCAGCCATTAAGGACATGCCTCTTTTGCAAGCAGCTCCAGCTCGTGTTGACACATTCAAGACAGTTTCCAATTAACTGCGTAAGCTAATATCGGTTGCTGCTAATATGGAGCAACGTGGAGGTCAGGCCGAGCAAACCACCTGAGTACAGACCCAGCTGGCTTTGTGCTGCCATGGCTACAGTGCAACCACTAAAGGGGTTAGCTACTTTAAAAACATACCTGAAGACTTAGCGAGTAGTGCGCTTAACAGATTTGTTCAACAGCCAAAATAATGCTACCAGCTACATCTGAGATATTGCTTGTTGTGATAGCTTACAGGAATCTTACGGTTGTTTTTGTAACTTCTGACCTGACTTACTGATTTCAGGACCTGGCACAAACACTGGGTTTATTACAAATATCGCGGATCCAGTGTTCTTGCAAAGGGCAGTACAAGATTAATCAGCATGAGAATCTCTCATTCTGAATCACTGATGAACAATGTTCCTAGCTTGCCTAATAGGCAACTAGACAAAATACTTGAATGTATTTTGCCTACATGCCTAATAGCTTTCAGACAAAATGATGGGGTTAATATGCTAATGATTTATTTAATTTTTTTGTTGTTGTTGTAGATGTTCTCTACGTATGACTTCTGTTTTACACTTTTCCTCCTTTTGTAAAACAAAGTATTTTGAATATAGACAGTGTTGTTCATGAGGTAATGCACAACATAGATGACTGACTTTTAAATTGTCATTTGAAGCAATGGGCTTTCTTTAGTATTAATAACTGTAACTTACCAAGAGGAGGATAACAGTGTCCTGTTTTCTTATGCATTCCAGCAGCCCATTTCACGGAATCATGGAATCACGGAATTTTCAGAGTTGGAAGGGACCTCTAGAGATCATCTAGTCCAACTCCCCAATTCCTTATGTATTCCAACGATGTTTGAGTACAAAATCGCAGAACATCCTGCAACTCATGGAAGTGAGTGGGAGACACTATGTTAGAATCCACCTATAGTTGTTACAGATTTGTTAAAGACTTTTGATTGGAAAATGATAATATGATAAATTATGACTTCTTTTAATTTTTGAGGAACTCTCCTTTTCCACAGAAGTCAGATAGAGGCTATATGAAAAGTCTGGGAATTCACTTCTCAGTAAACCAGGGTATTCTCAAAGCAACCTGGAAGATAAAGGTGACTGCTGAGGGTATTTCTATGTAACACCATGTAGTGCCACACAGTGCTAAGCAAGCCCTTTAGTCTAACTCATTTACCTTGCTGTGATTATGTTTCCTGCTGAGGTTATATATAACACCTGCCATCATATATGCTGAGAAGCAGCTAACATAATAAGCTAGATGCCGAAGCTGGGTTTGAGATGGATTTCTTGACAACAAAATATTTAGGATTACAAAGTTTTACTATTACACACTGGAAACCCAGTCTCCCTCCCATCTTCCACCTGTAGTGCCAGACACTATCCTGCTGGTTAAGTGTATCAGAATCTTGTTTCAGATTTCCCTGCTAAATTAGAAGTAGTATACTGAATAACTGGGCTTTTGTTTGTGTGTTTGTTTTCCCTCCCTGGAGTGTTCATGAGGGGTTCCTTCAGATGAGGTAGGAGAATCCCAACAGGAGGGATGGAAAGTGAGGTAGGAGAATCCCAAGAGGAGGGAGGGAAAATGCTTCATGTTGTAAAGCCAGTAAATAATGATTAAAGTATTTTATCGGGGACTCAGGACAGCTACCTTTGCATTACCTTCTAGTGAACTGGCATTCTTCAACTGGAACATTGGTCTGGAAAAGAAAAATTAGTTACTTCTGGTGGAGGCTCTTGATTCAGAAAAGACCACACGGAATGTAAATTCTCTTTCCTGGGGATATGCCTGAGACATGTAAATGTACCTTAAGAAGCTTTAATCTGGGTAGTTTGGGACCCCATGGTAATATAAATGAAGTTAGCAGGTGCTTGAGCTTAGGGTTCCCTCAGTATTCACTCAGTGCTGAAGAATATGTTACTGTACGTTCCCTGCCATGGGAATCTTACTGAAACCACTGCAGTTTCTGCTCCAGTTTCAGCAGACTTGTATTACATAGCAATACCATTTTTGTCCTTGTTTGCCTGGCTATTTTCTTCTATTGGAGAATGAAAACACTTAGCCAGTTTGAGAAAAGCTGTGACCAGTAAAAAGCCTGTGAGGACTGTGAATAAACAGTGAGTCTGAAGATGCTTCTCTAGGAGCTGCACTCACTGCATTGCAAGATCAGGAAGAAGGGGAATAATCAGAGTATTCCTAAATAAGCTTTTTCTTGTTTAGTAATTAATCTACTGGAAAAAAAGCCTCTTAATTTCTTGCAGTCTTCAGGGCTTTTCTTTCAGTCTCATGCTTATCCCATTACATTTCTTGTCATCTATGGTGCCCTTTAGAAACTAATAAAGAGTGGATCAAAACCTTCCCTTGTATCTACAGGCTTTAAAGTGTGTAATGTGACTGCCTCCGTTGCAGGGCCTAAGTCAGTTATTTCCTGAGGTAGAAATTTGTCTTACAGGACAGTTCTTGTATATGATGAGATCATAGTCATAGTTGAAATACCAGTGAGCTAGAGTTGGACTCCATCACTCCTCTTTGGGAGCGCAAACATTATGACTCCTCAGGGAATAATTTTCTTGGCATATTATTTTAAGGCTTTTTGCTGAAATTAAAGAGGGAATTTTTGTCTCAATTAGATTTATGGGAGATTTTTCCATCCCTTCTTACAGCACTTAATTTGTTGGCAGGCATTGATGACGGATAGTATGTTGTTAGCAGCTTGAGCTGTGACCGTAGTAAAAGCGGCCAAAAAGTCATTGATTTGAGTGATTTGAGGGAGAGGTCATTAAATGCTGCATCAGAAAGCTATTTGGCAAACCTGTCATTCACAGAGTACTTGTTCTTTGGGTTGAATTTAAAATTACCCTGAAATGTACGGGACAGTGATAAAGAAAGCTTCTTCCTCATCAGTGTCAAAAACCAGGCCCATATTCCGACCAAACCAGTATTTTGATCACAGTTTAAGAACAATGTATTTTTAGCATCTCCCATTGTCTTCCTCCTTTTACCACAGAATTATGTGGTTTAAATTACTTTGTTAACCTTAATCAAGCCTCATAGGAAATGTTCTGTGTAATATTTTAAAATCTGATACATACTAGAAGTGTACTGGAATATGTCTAAAATTTTGCAGAAAGTGACATTTTGGCACTTAGCGTGTGGGCATAAACAACGTTTTTTTTCAATGAAAGCGATTGGTTCAGCCAAAAGCAGCACATTCAGGAGACAACACATTGCCACCTAGAACTTCTGCTTGCAATGCGGCTTCAGGTGTCTCCAGATGTCTACACTTCTTGGTCTGCTGCCCCCAAGTTGAGGACAGTCATGTGGCAGTACATCAGGTGGCAAATGTGGCTGCAGAGCTAGGTTAGTACAGAAGCAGAATGGATGGATTGCATTTTGTATTGTATTGAAGTCCTCTTGTATTTGAAGCAATCAGATTTTCCAACATATCAGACACAGTCTTAATTCCCTTGTATATGTTTGCAAAACCCAGAGTCAGAGAAGAAGCAATTAAAAGGCTTTCATGAATTCCATGAGCTGAATTAAAGAGCTCAGTGCTTTTTTGTTCTCAGTGTTAAAGCAATATAGTTATTTCCCTCACCAGCTGAAATAATGCATTCTTCATCTAGAAGTCACAACATTTCTAATCAACTGCATTTCAGTAGCACAAAGGAAAAAAAAAAACAACCCTGTCTGGACCTCATTGAAATGGTAATGATGTACACAGCCATTTAATTATGAGAAAACAGGTGCAGGTAATTATCTAAGTCATAATGTTGCAGCAGCTAATAACATCAAATATTTGTGATAATTGCATGCAAGCAATTGATCACAGTTCTGTGCTTCTCACGATACAAATTTGAAAAGCAGTTTTCAATATGTACATTATCATATTAGAACATGGAAGCTACAAATGCACTTTTCTTACCAGTAACTTCATATACTATGATTTTGCATTAAGTTCAAATATGATTGTATTGTTACTAAAAATTTTACTATTTGATTTTTCCCCTTACCTTAGAGGGGAGGAATCACAGAATGGTAGGGGTTGGAAGGGATCTTCGGAGATCATCTAGTCCAACCCTCCTGCCAAAGCAGGTTCACCAACAGCAGGTTGGACAGGATGGCATCCAGGCGGGTTTTGAATACCTCCAGAGAAGGAGACTCCACAACCTCTCTAGGCAGCCTGTTCCAGTGCTCTGCCACCATCAAAGTAAAGAAGTTTTTCCTCATGTTGAGACAGAATTTCCTGGGTTCCAGTTTGTGCCCGTTGCCCCTTGTGCTGTCGCTGGGCCCCATCCTTTTGACATGTACCTGTTAGATATTTATAAGCATTGATGAGATCCCCTCTCAGCCTTCTATTTTCTAGGCTAAACAGACCCAAGTCTCTCAGCTTCTCCTCATGAGAGAGATGCTCCATTCCCTTGATTATCTTTATAGCCCTGCACTGGACTCTCTCTGGTAGTTCCCTGTCTTTCTTGAACTGGGGAGCCCAGAACTGGACACAGTACTCCAGATGTGGCCTCACTGGGGCAGAGTAGAGGGGCACGATGACCTCCCTCGACCTGCTGGCTACAATCTTTGTAATGCACCCCAGGATACCATCGGCGTTCATGGCCACAAGGGCACATTGCTGCCTCGTGGTTGCCCTGTTGTCCACCAGGACTCCCAGGTCCCTCTCCACAGAGCTGCTTTCCAGCAAGTGAACCCCTAACCTGTACTGGTGCATGGGGTTATTCCTCCTGAGGTGCAGGACCCTACACTTGCCTTTGTGAACTTCATGAGGTTTCTCTCTGCCCAACTCTTCAGCCTGTCCAGGTCTTGCTGAATGGCAGCACAGTCTTCTGGTGTGTCAGCCACTCCTCCCAGTTTTGTGTCATTAGCAAACTTACTGAGGGTACACTCTGTCCCTTCATCCAGGTCGTTGGTGAATATGTTGAACAAGACTGGATCCAGTACTGACCCCTGGGGAACACCACTAGTTACAGGCCTCCAACTAGACTCTGCGCCACTGATCACAGCCCTCCAAGCTCTACCATTCAGCCAGTTCTCAATCCACCTCACTGTCCACTCATCCAACCCACACTTCCTAAGCTTACCTACGAGGATGCTGTGGGAGACAGTGTCAAAAGCCTTGCTGAAGTTGAGGTAGACAATGTCCACTGCTCTGCCGTTATGTACCCAGCCAGTCATGCCACTGTAGAAGGCTATCAGATTGGTCAAGCATGTTTTCCCCTTGGCAAATCCATGTTGACCACTCCTGCTAACCTTCTCTTCCTCTATATGCTTAGAGATGACATCCAGAATGAGCTGTTCCATCACATTTCCAGGAGTGGAAGTGAGGTTGGCTGACCTGTGGTTCCCTGTGTCCTCATTCTTGCCCTTTTTGAAGACTGGCCTGACACTGGCTTTCCTTCAGTCCTCAGGCACCTCTCCATGACCTTTCAAAGATGATGGAGAGCAGCTTCACAATAACATCCGCAAACTCCTTCAGCACTCACGAGTACATCCCATGAGGGCCCATGGATTTGTGGGTGTTGAGTTTGCCTAAGTGATCTCTAACCTGATCGTCCTCAATCGATGGAGAGTCTTCCTTTTTCCAGGCTCTCTCTTACCTCCAAGGTCTGGGATTCCTGAGGGCTGGGCTTAGCAGTAAAGACTACAGCAAAGAAGGCATTCAGTAACTCCGCCTTCTCTGCATCCTCTGTCACCGGGGCACCTAGCTCGTTCAGCAGTGGGCCCACATTTTCCTAGTCTTCCTTTGGCTACTGATGTACTTGAAGAAGCCCTTCTTATTTTCCTTGACGTCCCTTGCCAGGTTTAATTCCAAGTGGGCCTTAGCCTTCCTCGTTGCATCCCTGCATGCTCTGACAGCATTCCTATATTCCTCACAAGTGTCCAGTCCCTTTTTCTACATTCCGTAAACTTCCTTCTTCCATTTGAGTGTTTCCAGAAGCTCCTTGCTCATCCATGCAGGTCTCTTGATTTCTTACTCATAGGGATGCACCAATCTTGAGCTTGGAGGAAGTGGCGCTTGAATATTAACCAGCTCTCTTGCACCCACCTTCCTTCTAGCTAGCCACACATCGAATGAAATGCCTTTGGAAGGTCCAGCCTGCATTGATGAGGGTCCTGTTCTGAGAAGATCAGTGGGATATTGTGCACCTGCTTTTGAGCTAGTGCCTATGAGAATTGATTCATCCAAAAGCACCGTGCAAGACAACGTGAAGATGCTACCTGAGTTCTGGAAGCTCACTGTGTAGCAGCACTAGCAACGATTATGTGCCCGAAACAACAAATCCTCATGTTCTAGGGTGGACTTGGTCAGTGGCAGCATCCAAGTTCTCTTCATGAGTGCACAGTGTGCTATGTGAAACTTAAGGCAGCATGAGACCTTGAAATTTTGCAGTGGAATAAACTGATGTGCCATGTATAAAGAGATATGGTATCTTCCAGCAATGCTATTTAGGTGTGGTGTTCTTCTTGCCTTGTTTAATTTTAGTGTGAGGCATGTTTGTGAAAGCAGAAAGTTGTTTAGAGAAATGTCAATTTAGGCATTTTACTTACACGGCTTGCAAAACACAAGCATCTTTACTGAGTACATGGCAGATTTTTTTATTTTTTGCTGCTTTTTAGTGTAGCAGTAACAACAATTATATAGTTAGTAAGAAGTTTATTATTATTTTAGTTACAGCAAGGAAAAGCTATATTTTGTAAGGGCATATTATAGTGCCTGTTGAATTTAAATTACCCATGCTAATTGTTGTAGTGTGTCTACATCCAGTTGTAATTGTAAGTTAACATAAAGTATTAAAACAGGTCACTTTACCTCCTGTGCAGGTCTATAAAGAAGAAAAGTTCATTTAAAAAGAAGAAAGGGGGAGGGGAAAGGGAAAAAGCCCTTGTAATACATACCTTGGATATGGTGTGTATTCCCCAGTGAAGTCAATCATTCGGATTTCTACATGTATAAAATGGATTTACATTATGTGTAGTCTTCACAGCTGCACAGCACCAGCTGGATGATGGTATTCCTCTGGTGTTACACATTTATATCAATTAAACTTGTCCCCTTTAGTTTCATCATTCTCTTCTCATTCTCTTCAAACTGTACATATTGGAAATGCCTCGAGATCTTCCTTGACATTCTCTGTAGTATTAAGGTTCAGATTAGATGCATCCTTTTCTATCAAGTTATTCCCCTTGATAGCTGGTAGAGATAATTTTCAATAAACAGCAGTGATGTTCTGACTCAACAGCAAATGGGTCATTAAAAAATCTTCTCCAAAGTGGATTATTTCTGGAATCTGAAATCTATGATTTTCAAGATCTACTGAAAGATATTTAGCAGTGCACATGTTGAAATTATCCAGACATAAATAAAAAGTTTTGTGGGTTTGTTTGTTAATGAATTTGCCTTTAACATTCCAGGAAAGACCTCCTCTGAGATCTTTTATTTACCCATATCACTGTTCAAATGAAAATACTCTTTTGGAAAAGCTAGTTCTCCACCTGTAATATGGAAATAAAAATTGATACTGCAATGATGCTTCAACGACTAGAGTGCTGCTATTTATCTTTTGTGTTTGGCAAATAGAACCTGTCCTATGCAATGGAATATAGAAGATCCTCTAGTATAATTTCAGGTTGTCTAGTTTCTTTCAACAGTGAATTTTATTCATATTGAGAAGAAAAGTGCTTGAAATTATGTAACCTGAGGCCACTATTTTGTGTGCTAATAGGTGGACTGCTTTTATGATGAAGCTATGCGTTTCCTTTATGTTGCCATTTAAGAGGCTTTCAATACTATTGTAAGGCTAAAGCCTAACAGAAGTCCTAATTTTTGTACTACACTTGTTAAATAACAGATCTTTGTAATGAAAGCAAAACTTAATTGCCAAAAGATTTATTCATTTTTGTTACTTTGAGATTCTTGGATTTTGTTACTTCAAGATTCTGTTCTCATTCCTATTCTGTACAGTTCAGATTCCATAATACTTCTTGGGAGAATATATTTATTTGCAAGAATTTAATTCTCTCTTCTTTCTGCTTAAGCTCAGTATGTGTATGAGATTTCTGTGGTCAGGAAGTCTTCATAGTGCCTCTCTAAATTCTGCTGAATCCTCTAGCCACAGACTTTACATTTTGCATCAGCTGTCGTGTTTGTTATTGTGTGCCAAATTTTTCTCTTTGCCACCTCTAACTTGAGATGCTTTTTCTAAGCGCTATTATTTTTCAGGGATTCATTTCCTAACTAAAGCTTTGTTGGTATACTGCATTTTAGCATATCAATGATACGCAGAGTCTAGGGAGGCACAGACTGTCAAATTCCCTAAAGGATGCTGGGATATCCTTTTTCACTTAATAGTTGCCTGAGCTTTGCTTTGCCTATTAAAATGTGTTCCTTTATGTTTTTCCTTATTTAAAGAAAATTTGATGGAACATTTGAAGATAGGTCTAAAAAAGCACACACATTAATATTTATGGCTGCATGTATTCTGACTCTAGAAGGCCTCACTAGCAATTGGATAAGCCACGTTGATGATTTTCAATACATCTGCTGAGCCACAGGATATTCTGAGCAAGGTAGTTGCCTTTACTTTGAAACAAACACATGAAGAGGTTCGGTTTCACTTGGCTTCCGCACATACTGATCCAGTACTTACATTGAAGATAAATGATGTTACAGTCTGCTTTTTTTCGAGGCGTTCTTCAGTACTTAATACAAAGCTTCACAACGCATCCTTCTACCCGCGTCAAGGTTAAATTGTGAAAAAGCGTGTTTCTAGAAAGTGATACCATTTTTTCTGCAATTTGCTAATTAAGTGCAAATAGCAGCAGATAACACCAAGTTTTGCCCTCATCTGATACTCTTTGCCTACAATTCTAAAGTTTGTTATAGAAGACGTGTTAATTATAGCATGGTAATTAGAAGTATAATTATTGTTTTTCTTTGTTCAATACGTTCTTTGTTATGGTATCAAAAAGCATTTTGTCTCAGATGATAGTCTTATGGTCTTTTAAAAGAGCCAAATCTTGTTGTTGGAAATGAAATTTTAAAGTAAATTTTAAAGTCTTTTTGGAAAATAAATGTTTTATTATAGTAAGACAGAACTTCCTGATGGAAGTTGTGAGGACAGCATACCTAGAACTTGAACATGTTCATTTTTAGTAACGCATTGTATCCAACTAGGGGCTGAAGCTGAATTAGTTATCCTCTCTATCACTGCCATTTACTTCACCTGGACCTCATTTTCTTATGCTAGGCTAGATATATGCAAATGGTCACAACTGAAGTTGTGATGGACTGTATTTTGTGAGTATAAGTTGCTTGTAATTCAAAATGATGATAAACTCTTATGAAGAGAACATGGTAAAATAATTTTTCTGTGGCACTCTTTCCTCTCCCGTTCTCTTGCTACTCCTCTATCTGCCTTCACATCCTTTTTCAATAACAACAGAGTAGCCTATTCTGTGTAGTTATTTTACCTTAATTTGGAGGATTATATTTCTGACTGTTACACTAAGGAAACATAAGTGTCGTTTTACTTTGCGGTTCCTAATGGTTTGTAGGGATCCCTGAAATATTTTTACTCTGACACTTGGATGGGATTGTACTTCTTAAAGTTATTAAGTTCCTTTGGGAGAAGAGAAGGATTTTTTAGTTTTTGTTTCTTTGCAAGGAACATACTCACACAACAGCATTTTCCAAATACATGTATTACTTCTGGTCAATGAGAGTGGAATATTAGGTTTCTTTAAAAAAACCAAAAAAAACCCTCAACCCCAGTAAACCATTCTAGTCTTTGAAACAAAAAATCAACTACTTTCATACAAACAAGCGTATAACAAAGTAGCATAATATTTAGATATTGATGTGTTAAATATAGAACAGGTACTAAATGTTACCACATAAATTACTAAAGGAAAAAATTCAAGGCAATAAAGCTGTGTGTACCATGTGGTTGCATAGTGTTGTAGCAGGCTTTGCCACTAAGCTGGCAGAGTTAGCTTCTCTGCCTCTCCAAAACTTTTTTTTTTGACTACTAGAGATCAGGAAAAGACTAACATCAAGGCTGGATTGTCTTGGGTCAGCCTACTTAGGGTTCCTAGCCCCTGTCTCCAAAGGACTTCCTTTTAACACAGGCAAGATGCTGACAGCTGGAATAGGCTGACATCAGATCCAACCTAGTATTGCCACAGTTGAGGTTCCTGCAGTTCCCCTCTGTATTTTCTGTACTTCTCAACAGAGAGAGGAGAGGAGCTGAAATGTTTCTCAGACTTAGTGCTCAAAGGTAGGTTCATCTTGGAGTTTAAGCCTTCGTAATTAGCTACATCATATTGTAAAACAACACTTGGCTGTTTAAGCATGCAGGAAATGTTTAAATGACCAAACCAGCCTTTTCTTAAACCTTTCTTTAAGTGTAAGAAATTACATCAGAAGCAAGATACTTTCAGCACACATAGAGTTAGACTGGCTGTGGGAAAGAACAAATACTAGAGGTACATTTGGAAAGGGATGCTTGGAAAAAGTAGTAGGAAAAGTATGTATTCATTTTATGGTCTCACAGTAGGTACTGTGTTGGTTTTGTTGGTGTCAGGCAAACTCCTTAATTTTTTGTTTAACTGAGCATTCTGTCTCAACAGTCAACCTTGAACTCTAGTTCAAGACACCATCCAGTTAATAAGTGTTGGCCCATTTTATCTTGTCATGGGAGTTAGAAGAATCTGTGCTAGATAAGCAGACAAAAATCATATTATGGTCTGAGTGGGGCAAGTCAATAAATTATGCTTAGTGGTCAGTAGAATTGATAGCTGCTGGCACGGTTTGGAGGGCAAGAGACGTTTCAAAAATAAAACATCCAGTATGATGTTGGAAGACTGTATGCTAACATTCATTCAAGTCTAATGCATATTAAAATTCCCCGAGCAGATCTTTTTGGTATTTTCACGGAATCACAGAATTTTTAGAGTTGGAAGGGATCTCCAGAGATCATCTAGTCCAACTGCCTTGCTGACGCAGGAACACCTAGAGCACATTATTCAGGACTGCATCCAGGCAGGTCTTGAAAATCTCCAGAGAAGAGGACTCCACAACCTCCCTGGGCAGCCTGTCCCAGCGCTCCGTCACCCTCACCGTAAAGAAGTTTTTTCTTATGTTTGAATGGAACTTCCTGTGTTCCAACTTGTGCCCGTTGCCCCTTGTCCTGTCACTGGGAACCACTGAAAAGACTCTGCCTCCATCCTCCTCCAACCCACCCTTTAGATACTTATAAGCAAGAATAAGGTCTCCCCTCAGCCTTCTCTTCTCCAGGCTAAAGAGTCCCAGCTCTCTCAGCCTTCCCTCATAAGGGAGGTGCTCCAATCCCCCAGTCATCTTTGTTGCCCTANTGCTGAGGATACACTCTGTCCCCTCGTCCACGTCATTGATGAATATATTGAACAAGATCGGGCCGAGTATTGACCCTTGGGGGACCCCCCTAATTTTCCAGCAGTTTCTTTTCCTTTAAAGCAATTTAAAGTTGAAATATGGCCTTCCTGGGTTCTGTCAAATGAATCCACCTTCCTAATCCTGAAACACCTTTCTTTAGCATTTTGAAATTGAGTGGAATTGCTCCTGCTTTTAGAAGCCTTTCAGGATCTTGCTGTCCTTTCAGCTCCTATTTTCCTGTACTACAAGATTATCCTTAGGGAGAAATTTAATGGGCCACATGATGGCTATTTTCTGTTTTGGAGGTAGACCGTATCTGTTCATCCCAGTCAGTTTTCTTGGTCTGTCATTAGCATGAGATCTAGGAGGGCCATAATGGTTTTACTTAAGATAGATAAAGGATCAGCAGTTGTCAGAATAGGGATAGATTTGTCACATCAGTTTTCTCACTTAAATTCATAAAGAAGTGGCTCCCTAGCTGTTATACTGCCAACATTTAAAATGTGATAAAGTGTTTAACTTTGCTGTAACTGCTTTTGCAGACGACCTCAAACAATAGCTCTTTAGTAAGTGCTATCTCACGTAACAAATGTGATATTTTAAATGTCAGTTTTGCTTAGGATTTCATTTCTTACTGAGGTTTGTACAACTGGAGAGGAAGTACATATATTATTATTTCCTCTGGATGAGCTGAGATGAAGCCTAGTTTTTAGGTGGTGGTTTCACACATGCTTATATTAACTTGACCAACACCTTCCTTCCCCCATTAGGGAGCAGTAAGGGCTGGGCTGCTTCTTAGGGGAAGGGGTTTTGGGAGCTGAGGATGACCCCGGCACTGTCTGTGCCCTCACAGACGAGGTGCAGTCCCGCAGCATCTAAACACAGCTGGCAGAGCAACATCCTGCTAGTGGGATCCAAGAAAAGCCCCAGGTCCAGGGTCCAACTAGGGGCCCCGGACAGGAGCTGAAGGAGAAGGGACCAGAGACAGGGCTGGAGATGGGCACTCCTCCAGCATTGCCAGGGCTGGGACTGATTGCCCAGGGCTGAGTTGAAATGGGGCTGCAGGGGCAGGGTAGCAGGTGGGACAGCATGGCCTGGTAGTGCCCTTGAGGACCTGACACCACCTTCTCCCACATCGCCAGCAGTAAAAAACCCAAAACAACAGAGAAACCAGAAGATCGATTGGGTCCCTGGTTTGGTTTGCTGTGCAGCCTCATAGGACAGAAAGAGGAAGGCCCGGTAGAAAAGTGTGGACCACTGTGAGTGGCAGTACTGGTCTGTAGTGGCTTACAGAGTGACTTTGGCTACAGAGGTAGGCCTTGAAATGCTTCCTAGCCTAGCTTCTGCGTTTCTACTTGATACGTTGCTTAACAGATGGTGTATCAATAATAGTTGAAACAATTCTTTGCCCGTTTCAAAAACAATTCCATTTGACTGTAACAAAATTTCATGTCATACTTAGAGAAACTAAAGGTTATTGAAGGTTATACATTTAAGAAATGTCTCCTGAGGAAAGACCTTTTCTTCCATCTGTCAGCATGATCTTTTTTTCTGTTTGTTTAGCAAAACTTGAAAACAGTTTATTCCTGTTTTAATTAAAACAAGGCAGGGAAAAAAGCCCAGAAGAAGGTGTTAGTAACAAGATGTGTCTTGTGAGTCAACTAATAAAAGTGTATTCCCTCTCCACTAGTTGATGACCTCTGTATCTCTTATGCCTGCTAATGCCAAATATTGCTTATTACTGTGTAGTAAACAGTCTTTCTGCTTCTGGCTTCAGGTAATAATAATAAAATAGTAAAACACATATAATCAGCTTAAACGGGCTTGGTTTTCACATACCTGTCAAATAATAGTACTCTGTAAACTTAAGTATTTTGGACTCAGTATTACATAGGGAGTATGGTTCTGCTTTTCAGGAAACAAGAAAATTAATCAAGGACATAGTGATCACGATTAAAAAGTTACTATTTGTTTCACTTTCCAGAAGAAAATGAAAACTGTATCTCATTTTTGTGGATGCCGTGTCCCCATTTTTGTTTTGGTTCTGTGTGAACTGACGATTACTGTCCTTGTTTCATGCCTGTCTTCCATATGCCTAGTGCAAAGGCTTGTAAATATGAAAAATATGGCAGGGATTGAGAAAAGTGACATTCGCTACTGATGACTATTTGGGAGAATCACTTATCATGCAAAATAACCACAAATGGCATATAGCATGGCCCTATTAGAAGGTAATTTCTCTTTAGTAATAAAGAGAATAAAAGTTAGTAGTAAATAAATGGTAAATAGTAGTAATAACATTTACAGTCTTAGTCAAATGTTCTTCCAGAAATGAGTAACACCTCGTAACAACCACAAGGCTGTGTGGTATCCTCCATAATTTACAGACGATCTAATTGACCTATGCAGGGTGAGTGATTCACTTGAGATAATGAGTCAGTGGCAGGGTGTGAAATAAAGCTAAGAGGTACTTACACTAGTTCATGATTCCTAACAGAGGACGCCTATATTGCTTTCCACTCTTAAAACACCAATGCTGACTCAAAGTCTGCAATCCACCTTTAACTCAAACTTTCATTGAAATAAAAAGCAACCTTAATGAAAGAGGCATTGGTAAAATACAAACTTTTTATAATGGCTATTTGCATTCAGCACTAGGTAACTACTCTAAAGAAATGCACTAGAAGCAATGCAGGTATCCCTGCATGAGATGAGAGATGTTGATTTGGCTTTGAATGTTGCTTGTCTTTCTCACTCCAGTGAGCTGCAGCTCTTAGTTGACTCAGGTGAAGTTTCTCTTTACATTAGTGCAAGGCTGGCAAAGGTCCTTCTTATTCTTAAGGGAATTCTGTTTCAGAAAGCCTGGGCTACACCTCTTCAGCCTTTACCCAGAGACAGAACATTGTGTCAAGTGCTCCAAATTTGAGGGTTTCTCTCCAGATTCACTTTACTTTGCAGTCATACATAAACTTTAGTATTCTGATATTATTTGCCAACAGTACTGAATGTATTTTTTAAAAATTTCTAAGTATTATCAGGTGATGCAGATTTGTGATACAGATTGCTTTGGAAAGGCTAGAGATTTCTTTGGCAATTGAAATTTGTCTTTCCATTTCCAAGCCTTTTATTTTAGAGACTGAGTCACCGTGCAGGTGACTAGTCATTCTTCTCGGCATTTTTGATGATAATTTGCAAGACTTGGGAATCTCTTTTTACATAGGATCAATTTGACCATTTTGAGGCTAAAAGCTGTAAAATGTTTCTGTGAAGATCTATGGAAGAACAAAGCAGAAAGATAAGGAAAAACATATAAATTATAGAGCTTTTAGTGGACTGTTCAGCAGAATTATTTCCACTGGCTTTTCTATTAAAATGCCAACTATTTTTTAAAAATAGTGAATGTTTATTTTACTCTATTATCATATTATCTGAGCTTTTGTGACATCCAGCCCTAAAATACTACTTATCTGTGCTACTTAGGTATCAGAGCCGTTATTAAGTAATTACAGTACTAAGTATCCATTCTTCCTTATCCTCAGACAATTAAAAAAAGTAAAAAGAAAGATGGGGGAGGATTGAGGATTGCAGGTTTCTCTCTAGGTCTTTGTAACGTTACTAACCGCAGTTGAGTAGTGTAAAAGGAAAAATAGATAGTCTATAATTGCTGTCCTAGCTGAGACAGATGGAAGATCATAAATAATAGCAGAGTGACTGTGTTTTATGCTAGAAATTTGTAAGGAAAGGTAAACCATAGGAAAGCATGAGTTTCAATCTCAGTGTGGATGTAAGCTAAATATTAGAGAGTTTTAGTTATTTCTGGGGATACGGTCTGTCTTGCAGTGCAAACAATGTTTTCTAACTGTTTAAGCACATGCTATATTGTTGTAGGGAATAAAACGCTTTCTGCTTTCCTCCTTATGTTTGATTAAAAAGTGATTTCCTGGTAATGATTTGCTTGGGCCTTTGAGAACCCTGAAAATCTTTTTTTTAGGGTTTCTGAAAATCTTCAGTGTTTTTAGATTATTTTTTTTTTAATTGACTGAACTAGCATATTACTCTAGAAGAAAAAGAAAATTAAAAAAAAAGAAATCTTTTTAGTTGCCATGAAATAACAGGAGCGCTACAGAGGATAACTGAAGTGCTGGTATTTTGGCTCAACCAGTGTTTTCCATGTGTTAGAAAATAATTTGAGATTTTAGAGGTATGAAATACTATTTAAGTTGTTTAATCCAGGATTAAAATTAGTTCATCTAAAGAATGCTTTTCACATGTAGTTTAGCACACATAATTGGTGGATAGGTAACTGATGGATGTAAGGGTGTAAATGCTTTCTATAGCTTTATGACCCTGATTTTGTGTTTAGATCAG
Source organism: Burhinus bistriatus (assembly GCA_013397275.1). Lineage (NCBI taxonomy): Eukaryota > Metazoa > Chordata > Aves > Charadriiformes > Burhinidae > Burhinus > Burhinus bistriatus. Next base: position 71,424 of record VYXH01010791.1, read on the forward strand.
GTATATGTTGCTATTTGCATAGTTTCACTTACTTCTAATTAAGTTCAAAGACTCCATCTATCTTGTAGCAATCTTCCTGGTACCCACGAGGTCAGGTCAGGACAAAGCAGGCAATATAAATGCTTATGTATACTAACCACCTACGGTTTTAGAAATTATGATAGCTGTGGCCCCCATTAACAGAAATTAAGGAATTGGGATTCAAGGCAGAGGACACAGCAAAATTCATCAGTTAACTTCTTTGGCCTGTTAATACAGGCCAAACTGATTTAGTTGAAGAAAGAAAGGGGCTGAGTTGTTGAAGGGGTTCAGAGGGAAGGTACACAGGGAGATGGTTAGGAGGAAACCAAAGAGATTGATGAGGCTGGCATACCTAATGGAGCAAAGAAGTTAGGTAGAGTGTGGCAGGACAAGACACTCCAGAAATTTAAAGAAAGAATTAGGCACATAAGCAGTGAGAACCTTAAACTAGTTTTTTTAGGTGTGAAATAAACAGCAGTACTTGTTAATAACAAAATAGTGACCTAGCTACGCTCAAAAAAAAATCCTTTCTTAGGAATCCTAGCTTTTCATAAAAATACATAGTTTTTATAGACTCTAGTTCGTAAAGGAATTAGGTTTTATAGGATTTTATTCTTCACCTAGGCCTTTGTTTCCTCCTTTGCTTTTTATTCTGAAGGATTGGAAGACAGTAGTTATGGACTACTGTTGACAAAGTTTACTTGGGGTATCAAGACAGCAATTTTTCTTATCAAGTGTAAATAATTTTAAATCAGTGTAACAGGCTTATAAATTGTAATCACTTAAGTTAGTTTTAGTGCTGATCTTGTTTTGTTTTAAAATACTCATCTGAGGAAAAAAGTGAATTCTAGAGAAAACAGAAGTTCAAGATTATTCCTGTCTACTTGCTTGAGCTAGACTTGCAAAGCTGTAGGTCACTCCTGAAGTAGCCATTGTCAGAATATACTCCAGAATTTTTCCCCTGACTTTTGACAAAACATGGAGATCGTAGCACATTCTTCTCATCTGCCAAACCAGGCTGAAAGTTGAATTATTTCATAATAGCAATATTGCCAGCCCCCTAGAACTGAAGGAAGTTCTGGATGAAGTTTTATAAAAAAAGGCAGTAAGAGCTTGTCTACCATGGACACTTTTCAGTCATTGCTTTTTCACTTTCCCAGTATGACCTCTGTGAATTTTATTACTGAAATACAAGAAAAGGTGACAGACTATTATAAAAAGATGAGAGGAAGCAGTGTATTTCTAAGACTGGACTGATTCATTCTCGCTGACCTCCATTACAATAATGATATCAGCCAATCCACCTACTGAAGTGATAATGAAGTAGAAGTAATTAAGATTTAATAAAAATCGCCTTTACATTATTCTTTTAGGAAATGAACTTACATTCTGTTAAAGCTTAGTGAGTTTTACCTCGTATATCATGACAAGCCTTATCAAAATGATGAGCAAAGAGTAGGAATAGCCTAGATGCATTTATCTATTAATTGTTCATCACATGGCAAAGTCTGTTGAGTTACAGTCTGCACAAAAAGATCAAGTTTGAGTGTTATGAAATGGATGATGTTGCTGCCTAACTGAAAAGTTTTCTTTCTTTTTAAAATAAGTACATTTCGAATATTAAAAACTCCTTCTCTAGAGACTTACATAAGAGAGTAAAGAGAGGATTAATTTTCAACAGACTTTTGTAGTTACAGTAGTTGGTGAGACTTTATAAACAAACTGCAAACAGGAGTGCCCAGCTTTAGCATGACAAATAATTCATTCTGTGCATAAATGGCATTCAGTACATAGCTGTTTGTTGTGCTTCACATAGCAACTTCTGTGTCTCAGCAGGTGTTTCAGAATATTTGCTTAAAATATCCCCACACTTCAAGAAATACGTCTACGAGTATTTTATTTCACGTTTTCAATGTGTTCTTAAATCTTAATCTCTGAATTTGTAAATCCATAATTGTGCAACATGCGAAAAAGTTTACTGGTATCTGCTAAGTGTGCATTCGCTTTTTAGTAGACTGCTCTCAACTTTCCTCTTGTGTACAGCAGGTGATAAGAGGGAATAGAAGAGAGATAACTTGGAAAAATACAAGTGTAACAAAGAGAGAGTGAGCAAGTGAGCAGTGCTCGGTGTTCAGATTAATCCAACAGATTTAGCAAACAATCTGGTTTGACTGAGGATCTGGGCTTTTCACTGTGCTTCAGAGTGGGTGTTTTGTAAGGGGTGGTTTTATCTATAGTTTATTTTCTAGCTTTTCTGAAGAAGGCACTTAGGACTCGTAAGGAATCTGGATGAGTGGGCATCTAGTTCAAAACAAGTAAACTTCCAAAGTAATTTTAAAAAGTGTATTTACAGTACCATGACTACCACCAATTTTTTTTTTTTTTT
>VYXH01010791.1:73905-85654 GCA_013397275.1 Burhinus bistriatus
TTTTTTTTTTAATTTCATCTCCATTTTGGTTTGAATATGTAGCTTGGAGTCTGGATGTTCTGTCTGACACACACAAAGTACATTGGAAAATGGGGCCTATATTATTTTTATCTTGGCTAAGTACTAGAGTTGTAGATCTTAATTTTAAAGTATCCGATTAAAAAAAATATCTGAGCTATAAGGGAAGTTTTTAGCTTGGGTATGTTCTGTCACTGATATGATTTCCTTGGCAAATTATTCCTGGGCTGATTGCATAGAAGTCTTTAAAATTTGGTACAAGTTTTGTTTATTTGAAACTTCACCACTAAAACACTTGGAAAATATTTGCAAAAGTAAGTTAGCCACGCTTCAAAGGATCACAGCAGAAATTCCAGGAGAAGGAACTGCCGTGTCGCAAATTTGGTTTTGGTAAATCAAACCAAAATGATGTTGAGTACAATAATTACATTAGGTGAAATAAGAAAACGACAAGTGAGATAGAGAAGGGAAAACAAATGCTAGTGTCTCCAGTAAATCCAAGTGATTCTGTTGCTTGCCTAAAAATGAATTTATGTCACTATGCTTAGTGTTCCTGGTTTTGACACCAAGTTGTAGTCAATGAAAAACAAAGTATTTATTATATTGTAAAGGGTAATTGAGTCTAGTAGTTATTCCGTTTAGGATTTTCATTTTCCTTTAATCTTTTAATGTAATCTGGTTCATTATGATAATGTTTTATAATATTTCTGAAGATATTTGTCTCATAAAATACTGTTGAAGTATAACTTATTTGGTTATGTGAAACAGGCTTTGAAAATCACAGCAGAAAAGGTCTGTAGTACTTCAGAACATACATTCAAATGGTTCATGTTTGCAGACAACGAAAGGAGATTTAATAGAACTGAGACTTCAAATCATATTTTAGTTGAACTTACACTAAACTACAGCCAGACATAATAAATATGAGTCAGTTTGGAAACAAATTTTTTTTATTGAATGTTAAAAATGCAGAACCATTACTTCGTGAGTGGTTTGGCATACTTACACCTAAACTATTACCTACGCTGCTTGCTTTTGCGGTTACCTAGATACAAGACTCAGCTTAAGACTACCTGCTCGAACACAGCAATTTGTTCTTAATATTAGGGGGGCAGAAATAAGAAGCTGTTGATGTGAAACACGTTAATGATGAGTGACAGACGGAACCATTAAGGCACATTTGTAGTAAAACCCTGCTGTGGCTATCATTGCCATGGTCGGCCTTCACCTCCCTGCTGCAGAGAGCATTGCAACAGGGACAGGTTGCTCTGGTGGGAGGCCGGTAAGGGACGCTTCATGCCGCTCAGCAGCATCGCAACAACCATTATTTGAAAGAAAAAAAAAAATAAAACCCAAAACAAAAAAAAGAATTAGTGGAACACATGTAACATCCTTGGAGTGGTGAAGGATGGGTAAGGGGCTGGCAATGAATGTGCCATGTGTAACGTTGCCGTCTTTCCCGGTCTGAGCTGTGGGCGCAATGGACGGGCTTGGCTGGTGTCCCGCTTCCTTCCCTGCAGGCCTCAGGGCCAGGATTTATCCTCTCGCAGGAGGACCCTGTGCTCCCTCCTGCCCTTTGGTGGGAGTTTGCACTTGCTTTGGACTTCTGGCTGCCCTCCCTTTCTGTTGGGAGGGGTACGGGCCCCAGTCGGGAGCCTCCTCTGTCCTCCCTGTCAGCCAGGCCCAGCTTGGCAGGGAGCAGCCCCAGCAGGGAAAGGACAGAGCAGTGGCTGCAAATGGCAGCCTGGGGCTGGCTGGGGACATCATCCCTGAAAGCTGCGGAGGGGAGAGACACGTTTCCATGGGGAGCACGGGGAAGCAGAATGGGTCGTGAGGATACCACGCTAAAATTATTGCAAAAAAAGGCATCATGATCTAAAAAATGTCACTTTAGTTCCCTAGTTTTTGTTTGGCTAGTATGTCATGAAATCTGGGGGATTTTGGTATCCTGCCCGAATTTCAACCTAGAAGCTTTAAAAGTAAGACAAAGTCAAGGAAGAAGAAAAGTGCAGAGCATTTGTTACCTTTTAGTTTGGTTTCTCTTTGATGCTGCTTTATCCTGCAGCAGACTTTAATTATGTGTAAATACACATTCTGCTTTCACAGCAGTGAAAACATGTATTTTAGCCCTCTTCTCCCTTCAGAATCACTCAAATGCCCTAATATTTAACATCTGGATTAAATTCTGGGCTTGAAAAAAATTTTCAAGAGTTTAAGTCAGTGTTGTCCAAACTTTTTTGCCTTGAGCACTGCTACTGGGCCTTAACTTTTCTTACAGACCAGCAGCCACCCTTAATATAAAATTTAACTGAAAACACAATACTGAATGCTGCTGAATATGGTTCTGCGTGTTTCGTTTGCTCTAGGCAATTTGGGAAATGCCTAAATATTGTTGGAAAAAGTAGTTTCAGGGCTTAGGAGTCTGAGTTTTGCTAAATTAATTAGCACTTCCTTCTCAGGGCAAGGGTTAGTTCAGATGCTCTACTAATATGCACAGTATATATCTGCGCCAGTATCATTTTACAGCTTGCAGCTCCTAAATTGCTGTCTTCAGCTACTGTACTTTGTTGACAAATTAGCTCTCATGAATCAACTCTAGGATTTCTGTATCACTTAAGTATTTCTGAAAATTGTATCTGTAAATACAATGGTATTTCAATTAACAATTTTTAAATAAGCTGTGAAATGTCAGGTTCCTGCAATAGCAGGAACTCAGAACGCCAGAAAGCATCATGCAGAAGCATTATGCATGTACTTTCTCAATTTTTAATCCTATTGAAGCCAAATTAAGTAAGTATCTCAGTGCTTTCCTGAATGGTACTTAAGCACATCATTAAGCCCTTATGTTAATTAGAGTCTTATGCTTTCTTCTTGGAAAAAAACCTGACCCTGTTGTTCTCTTGAGTGTGACAATGTAGTTCCTGGGATAGTGAATCATGGAAACTGGAGGGCTTATTTCAGTGATGAATCAGGCCCAGATTAATAGCTTTAATCCATCTCTAGCAGGCTAGAACCTGAAAGCAGGTATATCAAACACTATCCTCCATGGGACTGCACAGGTAAAAAACGATATATAGTTCTATGGGATAAGTATGTTAACTTCATTATGTACATTGGTTAAATGATTTAGGGATGCTTTCTGCTGTATTTAAGGTGGATACAAGTTGCGAAAAACTAGGACATAGCAAATAGCTGTAGTAGTACAAGACTTAAAACCAATTCCTTCTGGGGCTTGGAAAAAGTCTCTTTAAAAGAATGAGAAGTGAAATTCCCACTTTATCAGTGTGCAGATAGCTTTGGAAAGTCTGCCTGTTGCCACAGTGAAGGAAATTATTGTGTGAATAAACACAGATAAATTGGCAGCCTGCACAGTATTCATTATTTGTGATGTAGTTTGTGACGTAATCTCTTCTAGATAAGAGCCTTTAAAGATAGATTGTACTGTAGTGGTTAACATGTCCAGAATAAAATAGCTGAGAATAATTATTTTTTCTTCCTGGAATGCCAAGAAGGTGTTTTTTGCAAAAAGAGTTCTATTTTAGAGGTGAGATTTCAAATTTGTGGAACTAACAGTTAAATATGTTCTTTAAGCAAATACAATCCTTATCCCTTTTTTTTTTTTTTTTTCATTTGTCATGTACTGAAACCTTTTAATGTAACCCTGTCATATAACTTAGACCCAGGATAACAAATAACTCTGTATTTTTACTTGCTTTAGAATTTGGAAATCAGGTAGGAGAAAGAAATCTGAACTCTTAAGATATGTCGGTCTTCTCTCTATCATTGCTAAATGTAACAGGATCCCCAAGAGGAGAAAACCTAAGTGAAATACGGCTATATATACCAATTTGTAGAAAATGCTGTGAACTGCTTTTGTGGCAAAGGCTGTGCATTAAAAAGAGAGAAGGAAAACCAGGAATGGAGCTGGAATGGATCTCTAGTTCCTGTACAGAGTAAGTCCAACTAATGCAGTATTTCAAGCACATATATACACACATACATATAAATCTTGGTGTAGACCAGAGCTGAATTCTGTTTTAAAAGCAGATTTTGAATTCATGGTGCTGGGTTTTTTTTGTTTTGTTGTTTTTTTGAAATAACAGCCCCAATTGCATAGGCTACTGTATCAGTTTTAAAGCCTTCATATTGTTATAATATAGATTGACTATGCAGACTAATTGGTATGAGACAATAAAAGGTAGATATCTAAAGTGTATAACTTAGCCTGTGGAAAGTGCAGTAGCTTATCCGTTAAGGCTTAAACTGTCACGTAGTTGCCATGGGGCATATGAGTGCCTTTATGCTGGTATAACATAGTGCTTTCCTGTGGGGACAGAGGCTCAAGATGAAAGGTCCTGAGCCATCCTGTTGCTCATCAGCTAAACACAGGCCCTGATGTGCTTGAAATTTTACTCAGCAAGTCTTACCTAAGGTTTTTTCAGTGTTTCCATGGAGGAAAAATGCTGTAAATGCTAATCTAAAATAATTTGTAGTTTAACTGGGGGAAAAGCCCACTACTTGTGCTTTGTAATTTCAACTAGTGATTCAGTTCAGAAAAAAAACAAAATACAAAAGTATCTTTCAGGGAAGCATCTGTGATTGTACTTACACTGCCGAACTTCTAATTGCTGAACAGGATTTTTTATGTGGAAGTAGAAGAATTGAGGCTATATATGGTCCACGCTAAGGAGGTTTCAGATGCACATATTAAACAGATGACAGAAAAGATGGTTGCTTTGATTCAAAAATGTAGGTTAAATACTACATTGTAGTCTACTGTAGATCTGTGGAGTTGTTTTGGTTTGTTTTTATGCTACCCTACCCTTTGATACATAAGGTAGATTTCTTGTGAGTTATCTTTGTTCACACTCATAAAACCAGGAGTAAATTACTCCAGTAACAGAATGGCCCTTGAGGCTAATACGCTTCTAAAACGACTGTTATGTCAAACAAGATTTCAGAAGTCTGTGTATTGTTGTGGGATTTAGTGCCACAGGCAATATAGCAGTGTTTTGCTTTTTTCTTACAGGTCTGTGACAAACTATTAGACATTTGACTGGAATTCAAAATATGGATGTTATTTGCATGTGCTGTGTTACTGCAAATACCAATCTGTGCAACACCTTAGTAGTAGTTTACACACCTGATACTATTATGATGACAAATTGCCTTTATCAGTAGTTAGGAAATTGATAATTGTCCAGGTGGCAATAATCTTTCCAGAGGGTAGTGTATGCAGAAAGTATAATGACAGTCTGCTTTTAAATAGAAAGTAACTTATTGCTGGGGTGGTCTAAAATTTGGAAGAGTATACATAGGTATGATCGTTAGCCAAACATTAACCTAGCAACCTAAAGCTGAAACAGAATTGAATTTCTAGAAAAGTTGTAAAGCTCACTGTCTTTGGGCCTTGAGAAGCTTTTTATATTAACCTCTGTGTTTAACAAACCTTTCAGCCTGGCATTGGGAAGGGAGAAGAGCACCAGTAGCACTTAACCCCGTTCTTGGAGATGGCCCTTTTCAATGAGCATAACATGCGGGATCAACCCATGTTCCCCCACACCCTGCCTCAATATATTTACTTCCCCAAAGCTTTTACCTGAAGAGCAACTGGTTTACCCGAGGAGCTCCCCTGAAACATGTTAAAGCTGATTTCTGCTTACCTCCTTCATATTGTTTCTTAAATGCTGAATTACATGGTTGAATGGTTTACAAAAATAAAGACTAATGTTATTGGCGGTGCAGCAAAGAGAATGTGCTTAGGAAAGAAGGGAGACTTTCTGGGCTACAGCATTAATTGTTGGCATGTGCTGGTTAGTTTTACAGATGCTGGTCTTCAGTTGACAAAACAACTGTCTCATGCTTTGAATGCCAAATTATAATAAAATACACATTGATAGATAAGCAACTAATTGGAAAACGTGGCCTGCTATTTTGCTTGCTGCCCTTACTGCGTCTGCGACTGTTGATGTGGGGACCAAAGGCAGGAGTGAAGTTGGATTGGGAAGGAGCAAGCATAGGAAAAATAGAGGGATAAAGGGATAAAAGAGGCTCATCAACTCTAAATAGCTGACCACTCAGTATGCTGGTGTGGCTTTGCCTGATTGATGCTTGATCGCTGCAGTCTATCCTGTGTTCATATTAAATCATATTTCAAACCATCTTGTGTGTGGGTGCGCTCTCATTTTCAGTGTGTGTGTGAATGCTCATGAACTTCAAACCAGGCTAACCAGAGAGTAGTAGAAGAGACTTGACTTCCAGCAGCTGGTGTGGGACCATGAAGGTCAGGGGCTCTTGGGTCTGGGGGTGTGCACCTGGGGAGGAGCAGGGTGAGGGTTCCACTAGCAGACTGAAATTCCCATTAGCTGGAGAGGACGAACAGGGTGGGGCTGTCCATGCTGTTCATGCGAGCGCACTGTGTGTTTCTACGGATGCCAGTAAAGGCGCTGTTTTTCTGTCTGTATTTGATCTGTGAGGCCATCCCTCTTGGTGTGTATGTCTGTCTGTATGTGTTGGGAAGCCTCACCATCGGCTGGATCTGGGGACATGGAACTGCAGCAACCTTGTGTCTGTCCAGCTAGGAGTGGAGGACTCACCCTGGGTCCTGAGAATAGCTTAGATTTGACTACTCAGACACTTTGTGGTGTTTTGCCAGTGTTTGTATCCATTACAGTTTTTTCCAGAAACAATTTTACATCTGTTATGTCCTTGTTAAAGAAGTTAAACAGCATCTAGTTTAGCAGTGATCCAAAGAGAATCCCACTAGCAGAACCTCATCCATTCTTTATTGGGATTTCTTTATTAACAGTTGTTTCAGTTATTCAGCTTTTAATACATTTTATGTGTTCTGTCATGCAGCTCTACTCAGTTTGTTTACTGTGTTAAGCACTTCACAGAAGTCTTTTGTATCTTTAGCTGCTATCTTTTTCAGCAGTACTTGCAGTCCCCTCCAACCATAGAACCAGTTTTTCTTTTAGCAAGACCTGTTCGTTACCATGTTGATTGTTACTATTTCTATTCCTATCCTTTAATCCTGTATTTACTGAATACTGTATTTTGAATTTCCTTATTTTGTTTCAGATAGATTTAGCAGATGTGTCTAGCAGACCTCTTCTTACAATCTCACTACAGGTACACAGGCTAAAGAATCAACTGGTGGAGCTGTGCCCTATTAGGAACAGACAAAGCAAGGAAGCATCTGTGAGTGTAGCCCTTGGGGGCAGGGAAAGAGCCTTTGTGCTAAACAAGTTTTATTCTGTTTGTGAGGCTGGAAACTTCAACTTATTCCCTTGAAAACAGAAGGGACGTACAAAAAATTCTTCATTCACATATTGTCATTCTGTTTGTGACAAACGAGATAGTCGTTCAAGGTGTCTTTTAAAATTATTTTTTCTATGCACATTATATGCTGTGATAAGTCCATGGTTGGTAACTGCATGCTTTTTGGTCAGGGACAGTTCTTTGACGGGGAGGTGAGGATTTCTTCTTTGAGAGTACCTGGCCACAGGAGAAGCTTTTCCAGAGAAGAACAGGGCAGGCAGTAATAGATGTGCTGACTGGGGAGCTTGCACTTGAGGAGTTTTCTTAGAATAATGGGGAAGAGACACAAAACCAGGCCAGAGATGATGAAAAGAGGGGGGATTTTTCTGTTGACCCAGAGGAGAACAAATAGAGTTCATTGAAACCATAGAGGCTATTGAAAGTTGCTAGTGCGAAAAGCAGGTCTGGAGGAAAAGGGCCCTTGTTACAAAGACACAGTTGGGCAGAAAAGGTGTTTGTTTTCAAGTGGCTGTTTTTTCTCTCTCTCACCCAAAAGAATCGGAGTTTTCAAGTAGAAGAGTGTTTAAGTTTACGTTCTAATAAAACATTGCTTCTTCAAAGCCCTTTTGGTGTTTTTTGGTGCGTTCACTTTAAATAAAAGGTGCAGACAGGTCTGTCTCAAAGCTCTGGCATGTTTGAGATCCAGTCATAGCATAAAAGTTAAAAAATGTTATAGTTGGTAAAGGTATTAGGCCAGCTTTAAAGAAATCCAGCTGACTGCATCATGAGGACTCTTGAGAGAATTTGAAGAAAACTTTGTGTACCATTTGTGGGAAACTGTCTATTCTGAGTGTGTTTTATAAATCAGTTTACTGTTTTAATGGTTTGTAGCACAGTTCTCACTGGCTGTAGAAGCTACTGGTGGAGCTGCCACAGCATATTGTGTTAGGCCAAACATGAGATGAGGGATCTTACAGAAATTAAACAAGAATGTTGTCCTGCACCAAACTTGTCTCTCTGAAGCCCAATTGGAGCACAGTTCCTTTAAAAATAAACAAACAAAATCCTCTCCCAAGCATTTGTATCCCTTGGCTAGTTAGCTGCCTGTGGATTTTCTGAGTGACTAGGGCTGGTAAGGAAACCTTCTCCTGCCTGTGGTGAGACTGCTTTACTGCCTTGGGGCTGCGCTGCATCTAGGGTGGCCCTCCAGGGGCGAGAGGAGTAGCACAACTCCTCAGAGACTTAATTGATCATGGTGCACCCGGCCCCCCTTATCAAACAGAGGGAGAGTTACCTTGTAATTGCATTTGCCTTATATTCAGAGAAGTCAGGTTTCCTGTTAAAAAAAAAAAAAAATCTTTCCAGTTGCCTTCATGAGTGGAACTGCAGTTCAAATGCGAACCCTTCAGAAGGTTTTATACAAACCCAGCATTAACTTATCTTTGTTCCAAATCGACAATATTCTACACTGACAACGTTGAAGCCAGAGAAGCTTGTGATATGTCATATTTACAGAATCTTTAACTGCAGCTTACATTCAAACCTGTGAGCTTTAGTTTTCCCTTCCATTAATACTCTGAATGGTATTTTTAATTCAGACGAATATGTTCTCTTCAGTATTCTTTAAGTGCCCATATGGCTCACAATACAGAGACTCATTATCTTCTGCATACCAGCCATCCAACTGTAGGACAATACTGTTGGCTTTTCTTTTTGTTTTGCATAAACTATCAACTTTATCAGCAGTGGAAGATGGAGGAAATACTTAGCAATATATAGTTTCCCACAGTTTGGATGTATATACTCAAAGAATGATCTTTGTTTTTATTCTGAAGCTGTACTGATTTGAAAACGGATTGGAGGTGTCCACTGTGACAGCCTCATATGAGTCAACACTTTACGTCTTCATCTCAGAAATGCTGAATCCCTTCTGTTAAAGGCTGTCTCCCTTGAAGCTTGATGGTAGAAATAAGTCCAATTCCTTTTCAAATTACTTTATGTGAAGGAGACTTTGGTAAGATCCACACTGTCCTCTAATTTCAATGAATTGAAATTGATAGTTTCGAATATTTTCCTGCTCCCTGCTCTAGAATACTCAACCTGAATTTGTCTTTTCCAGTCCTGGGGAGATGCTACTGGATAGCTTTGCGTTGGAAAAGTCTCCCTGGGTCTGGGTTTGCATGTCCTGAAGTCATAAATCTTCACGTGATACATTTTCTGCAACACATTCTATCCCATCCTCCCTCACTTCATTTCCTTTTCTTCACCTGTAACCTTCGTATTTTTATTTCAAGTTAGTTCTTTCCCAGAGGACATTTTTATTTTCATTAATTAACATATGGTGTACTCCAACATATGGATAATTTACCTTTTCTTACTTTGCTTTCTATTTTTTCTAAAAAGGAATGGTTGGTTCAGAAATTGAATCTGAAACTTTAGACAGATCTCTCAGAATTTGTCCACATGCTGTTATTTTCTCTAAAGGCTTGTGAACTTTGTGTCTGTGGACTTTGTATACGTTGCTTGCTTTTTGCAAAGAGGTAATATTAGTTATAGAAGAAACGGCCTTCAACATGTCAATACTGTGTTTGAAAATGCAAAAGAGTCATAAAGGAAACAGAACAAAGATTATAGGATGAATAGTGAAATTCATTAAATATTGAAATTCTTTAAATATTGAAAAAGATTGAAAAAACAAACAGCATTCATCAGAAAGCAGTTCTTTTAGATATTACTGGCTATTGGAAAAGGGACTGCAGAAATACATGATTCAGAAATATGTGATTTCATGTTTGTGTTTGATCAAAACAATTTCTAACAAAATAATGGAAGATGTGTCTATGCATATGAGATAAGGAAGAATTTGAAGAATTGAATTTGGTGAAAGAATTATAAGGCTTATTAGGCTTATTAGTTGTTCTGCTAAAATGAAGATGGCATTATGGGTGGAAGTGGTTTCATCTTTTCAAACAATATTCAGGATTTAATGGATTTTTTCCCAGACTTTTAGTAGTTGAAAACTTGTAAGATAAACAACTTGGAAGTTGAGATGATTCATGATTTTTTTTTAGGATGGGTAATAAATAATGCTTAAAATTATCACATGAAATTCAATATGAGTAAATATTGCTCAAAAGAAGGCTTAAAATTCACCTGAGACAATAATGTTTTGTAAGTCAATGAACAAAACTGATGGATGTTAACTTGAGGCACTGAAGGGAAGACTCTCAACTGGTGTTATTTTTGCACACCTCGTTATGCCAGTTCAGGGGTGCAAGCAGCACTGATGTTTATGTACATTTACCTCCTGCATGGCATCTGGAAGTGGTGCATCTGAGCAGAAGTTCTGGCTTCTTTAGGTAGTGCTAATCATGCTTTGAGAGGTTTCTCAAATTATAGCAGCTCCATTATTTTCAAATATTACCTGAAAACTTATTTTCCTTTATCTGTAAAATTAGTAAATAGTAGGAAAAAAAGAAAAAATACTGCAGACAAAAACTTCTCTGTTTACTAGCTTTAGGAATTAATGTCCAAGGCTGGCTGTTATTAAATTCAGGTCTTCTGCTTTCTGCAGTACTTCCAACATGGTCTGTACACACGTTTATAAAATATAATAAATAAAAGAACTTATATACTGACTTTGCATTGTCTGAAAGTGGGACTTATTACGCTTGAGCCTTGCAATTCATCTGCATATGCACAGCAGTTCCAGTATCTTGGACAGTGACATGCTTAGACTTGGGCACTTACAGTAGTCACAGTCAGTGGTATTTTGTTGGTAAAAGGCAGCTGCCACTTGTGAGTGATGGCAATAGGGTTGGCTGGCATTTAGGGAATGCTGTTTTGTTAATAAAAAGTAAGCCTTTGTATCTATCTAATTACAGCGTTTTTGATAAAAGGTATTTTTGATACCTTTCAGCCTCACAGAGAGATGTTTCTGCACCTGAAGGGTGTTTTGTTAATAATACATAGAATATGTGTTCTTAAAATCAGACTTCCTGCTCTCCTTCATTTAGCGTGTTTTTCAGATACTGAGCATCAAAATCAACCAATACAGATGCCTAAAAAAGTTAAACACCAGTACTTCTTAACTTACATTTATTATTGTATCAATGAAAACAATAGGATTGTGATTATAACCTGTATAGGTCATGTCTGTTGTCACAGTTTGGAAGGAAAACTAATAATTTGTCCTCAACCATGTATAAGACTGGTGAAAAATCAACAAAATAACTTTCTTTGCTCACTAGTCACATTTTCTTCGTGCATGAAAAATGATACTGCATTCAGTTTCATTGCATTTGACATTCTAAGTATAAAAAGTGTCTCTTAACAAGGTGACGTGACATGGTGAAAACTTGCAGAAGTGACTGGAAAATCTCTCCTGTGCCATTTCCATCATTTTTGTAGAACAGTACATTGCTTTTCCAGTTGTCAGATATTTTTCTTTTTAAACAAATACTTTCCCCTC